>MJUU01026211.1:0-27621 GCA_002080025.1 Modiolus philippinarum
CAAGAAGGCCCCTAGCGTGCACTTAAGCGGTAAAGCATTATAGTCTCTTAATACAAAAAAAAAAAAAAAGGATTCCAAACTAAGTTGACTTTTTGATTTGGTTATGAACCTTTTTTTTATTTAATATTGTTTACCATAACAATGTGCAAATAGTTCTTATATAAATAAAACAAAATAACAATACACAAGTATAAGGTACAAAATTAATCTCTAAAAAAAATCCGAGAAAAATCATGTCGGATATAGACATGGAATGTGCTTAAATGATCACTTTATGATTTTTACCAAGAATTATAGGAATACATGTACATTGTATATAAATTATAACGGTAAAGTAGAAACACAATTTCTATGCCACCTACATTTATGTAAAGATTGAAGCGGAACTGCGTTGCAGGAATTTGGTCATTTTTTATGAAAAGCATAAACAAGTTGGTTAAAAAGGTTAGTTTGCTTAAATCTGTCACGAGAAGTGGATTTCGACTCATTTTTACGTTAGAATTTTCCCGTTGTTTGGTTCTATCATGTATTTGTAGAGACATGTCTCATGGTTATTTACCTATTATCCTTTCATTGTTGATTATAGTAGGACTCCATTGGTTTTGTCGGGAAGTGGGATATGCCGGTTTGAAGAAAACGGAATGTCACTTAAGGACGTAAAACGAGTTAAGTAGGAGTAAAATATTTTACTGCCCCTAAAACGAGAAAGTTAACCTTGCTTGCATTTCTTGCATTGAAATTCCCGAAATCACGTATCGATCAGGTCTATCTCAAAAACTCCTACTAGTTTTTGTGTAGATTTTAAAAAGTCTGAACTTTTCCATAGGTTCTTCCTATCGCTTGTAAATTATTTGTTAAGGTTTAGATTAACAAAATGCAATTTAAGCTATTGTAAAGTTTTACACAGAGAAGGAAATCAAAAACTTCACCCTTCACCCATCTTTCAAAATCAAATTTTTATTCTATTCTTCCCCTTTCAAGACTGTGGTCATGATGTCTACCCACATTTGGTTTTATTCGTATATTTGATATACTATAGGAATACGGGATAGAGAAAAGATTCCGAAGTCTGGGTACCAAAAAAAATTCGGTTTAATCCTACCGCTTGCCTTTAATAGTGCCGATATCAAGTCCTGCTGTCCCGATTGTCTATCGTTTTGACTTTTGTCTTATTTCTGTTTTTCCTGTGTAGTCCCCTGGCAGATTGTGTAATGATATTGTAATGTTCAACCATTGTAGACAATTCTTTATATCTTTTATTATCTTATTTATTCTGTTTCAATGTACTATGTAAGATAAGAGATATATTAATATATTTCACAAAAGTTGTATTCAGATTTTGAAATAAACTTAAAGTAATGCTGTGGAAAATTTTTGATATCTTGTAGTGGACTAAACGACAAGAAAGTTTCATTTTACACTTTGTAGTAGTCGATACCAACCAAATTCTTTATTTCAAGGAACACGTTGTCATGGTTTTCATCTAATATTTATATTTTTAATCCAAATCAATACAATACTTCACATAAAAGAGCATGATTTTTGTCATTTTAGTCTCTCATTCTTTGAAACAATTGAATTTTAATAACAATCCCCTTGAATATTTCAGAAAACCATTGATTTTCCACAAGTATTGAGATATTTTTAGCTATTTTACTGCACAAAAGTATACTTTTCTGAGATATGTATTGACCAAATACTACGGCAAACGAATACGGAAGCAAAAATGAGGAATTGGGAAATAAAGAAATCGAAAAACCCAAAATTAAGGCGTTTCATATCAAACACGAATTGAGACAGGATGATAAATACAAAACAAATAAACAAAAACGCAACAAAACTAAAGTACTATCAGTGTGAACCTGACAACAATTTGAGGTGCTCCGGATTAGCATAACCTGCTCCATGCGTGGCATTCGTAACGCTCCCAGTGAAAAGCCCTGTTCAGTCAAAGTCGGTGTTTGTCAGTCCAACGCTCCCAGTGAAAAGCCATGTTCAGTCAAAGTCGGTGATTGTCAGCAAAGTAATAAACACTGGATCTACTCAATGATATCTATTCTCATCTGTAAAATAGAACCATTATAGCGGTCTGTAAAATCATCTTGACGTCCGTAAAACTTTTGTAGTGACAATTGCAACAGTGATTAAACATACCCTTTATACAAGTATTTGAGACAGTAATTTTGTTCTGTTGACAAAATCACTGTGCAATCAACTGACAAGCACGAAAAGATCGAGTAGTTAGCTGTGAAATGTTGACTTCATATGCAGGAAATGAAAATGTATTACTCCTAAAAAAACGGGAAGTTCAGGATTGGAAAGTCAAATCACCGTGCTTGTCGTAAAGTTTTGTTTTCAGACGTCCAGAGTTGTCAATGTAGAAGTAGAAGTATAGGTCTAGGTAAAATGCTGATGATGGTGTATCAGTGGTCTCATTAATCTCATGTTCAGTCGTGTATACAAGATGAATTTTATCCTTAAAATAGGATTGTTAAATGAAAGAAATAATCTATATAACGGAAGCTGAAATTAAAGGACTTGGCTTGCTTTTTCTGAACTAGCCCTTTTATGAACCTTGCTTCCTATGAATAAAGAACAAATCTGCTAAAATTGGCACACAATTAGTTCACAAAGCTATCCCCATTGTCTGGAGGAAAACTTGTCCTCCAAATTTTAAAAATATGTTAATTATCAGTCTAAATTTTCAGCATTGGGATGATATCCTCCTCTGTATACTTTTGTGTAAATCATTGCGATGTTTAACAAAATAGCCCATCTTTATCTAGAATTAAATATGAATATCTTTTTTCACCCTTTTTAATACGCAAAGACCGATGTCTTAAATATCGGAGTACTTACTTTAGCTGATCACGTGGGAAAGTAATATAGAATGTAGAAAAACCAAATGATTGGAAAATGTTGCAGTGGTTGAGGTCAGTTGATGATAGATATTGTAATAAGTCGTTTGAGATTTTGAGAATCCACATCTGATTTACTTCACCTGTTGAGTATATTGTATCAAATCTTTAATCCACCTTTGACTACAATAAGTAATGAAGCAGGCGTTTAGTTTTGTTGTGTATTTGCAGACCCAGCAATGTATCTCTGTTCGTAAGGGCATTTATGTACTTAAGGTGCTCAGTATATACAAGGCAGGTTGTTGTTCTCTTCACTTAAATTGATACAAAAAGAAGACAATACTGATTTTTAATTGTTTTGTGTGTCCTCCCTTCGTATGGTATAGAGTTTGTATCTGGGGTACCAAATAAATTGTCAATGCCAATCACCTTCATTAAGCAGTGAATGCAAATTTGACGTCGCGCATGAAACTGGTGCCAATTTACAAGTTTGGGAGTCGCATATAGTTTTGGGTGATAGAAGAATGGTTTATATTGCATATTTTCATGCCTAATTTTTCAACAGTCGACATGATACATATGATGTTGTTTTGGGCCTTGTCAGCAGGAACAATAACATAATAGTGAAGGAGAAAGGACAGTGTTTTTCGACATCGGGATCATCTAATATGTAATATTCTCAAAACAAGCAATTTTTACAAAAAGTTTTCCAAGACTTCTTAAAAGTTGTTAAATACAAAAGTCATGGTTGCACTTTTGAATCTGAAAATTCTTTTAGTTAATTATTGCTGATTTCTCACTTTTCTTTAAATTTTCTGTGGAAAGTATTAATTGAAGGTAGTAATGATGAAGACATTCTACTTAGTTTATAATTTGCAATGTTAAACAATTTCTAGAATGTGTAAGAAATAAGTTTATCAAATTTATAATTTACTAAAACGAGATTTTTTCGTTGATTTGTGGTAGTATTTTCAAGATATTTTTTCTGATTTGCCTACATATTATATTAATGGGCCGGTTCGTTTCTGGAAATCGGTGTAGATCGGAATGTTCCGGTGTATTCGGTTTTTCATTCGTTTCTGAAATTCGTCCCATCCGATGTTCACCGAAATACCCCGTTTAAAATTGGGCGGCGCGTTCGGTTTCAAGATGGCGGACAAAAATAAATCTGAACGAAACTAAATGAAACAAGAATAACTTTTATTTGTTTGGGTAATTGTTTTGCATCTATGTGAATAATTTACGATGTGGACAAACATTTGGGTGAACAAAATACAATCTGAGCCTAAAAAAACTGAAACTTACATACTTCGTTCTAAGCTATTAACCTCCATCTTGACAGCCGTAAAAGAGGGCCTTCAAAAATACTCTAATACTAGCTTTTCAAGAAGTGGTGTAAATGAAATGTGGATATTAAAAAGCTCTAAAAATCTGCTTTACATCTTTAAAGCAAGGTCATCATTATCACATTGTAATAGCATTAAAAGCTTTGACTTCTTTACACTTTATACTAACATTCCTCATGAACAACTAAAATCTCGACTCAAAGATATAATTCATAGATGTGTCTCCCGTAAGAACGTCGAACGAAGAAATAAGTACATTGTCATAGACAGAGAACAAGCATGAATAGTGAAATACGACTAGGAATCACAGAAAAAAATACACAGAGGAAGAAGTGATTAAAATGTTGAGAGTTTCTGATCGACAATAGATATTTGTCCAGTTTGGAGGACTTGTTTTTCAACAGACCATCGGAATTCAAATAGGCACAAACTGTGCCCCTTTTTTGCCGATCTGTTTCTCCACTCCTATGAGGCTGAATTATTTGAAGGGCTTTTTTCAAAATAAAGACAAAAAAAACTGGCCCGGTCCTTTAATTTTAGCTTCCGTTATATACATGATATTTTATCACTAAACAACCCTCGCTTTGGGGATTTTCTTATTTATCCAAAAGAGCTTGAAATTAAGGATACTAGATAAACCACATCGGCCCCGTTTCTTGACCTCCATCTTGAAATTGAAAACAGAGGTACACTACAAACTAGTTGGTATGACAAACGGGATGACTTCACTATCCAAAAGTCAACTTCCCTTTTCCTTGTACCAACATTCCAAAAGCACCAGCATATGGAGTCTACATCTCACAACTCATTCGCTACTCAAGGGCTTCTTGTCGATACAATGACTTCCTTGATACAGCTCATTTGCTTACAAATAGACTTCTTAAGCAAGGGTACGTTACCAAAAACTTAAATTCATCACTTCAGAAGTTTTACTGTCGACATTACGATCTTGTGGATCGCTATGGGATATCTGTTTCCAAGATGACAACAGATCTTTCCCTTTACAACTAACGTTTGTTTATCCTCTATCGGATTTGACTTTTCTACCGGAGTTGACATGTTCAACACGGCGGGTGCCTTATAGAAGCAGGAGATGCTTACTCTACCGGTACACCTGATCTCACCAATAAAAAAAAATGCTGGTTAAAACCAATCTTATGGCTCATCAAACCTCCCCTTCCATGACGACCTTTGAGATAACACCACAGAAGCTACTAAAAAGTCGTAGCCTATTGAAAGATATGTTCTTTCAGTACTAAATAAAAACAAACAAAGTAAAAATGGTATGGATGGCCACAATTAAAAAGTAAAAAACACCTGATCTCACCCATAAAAAAATGGTGGTAAAAAACTAATCTAATGGCTCGTCAAACCTCCCCTTCCATGACGACCTACAAAAATGCAGACATTAAAACACAACTTAAATAAAAATAGGGAGAAAAGGTTGAGTGCCCTTATCATTTTTAGCTGTGTTTTAAATGTACATTTTTGTGTTTTTTAATTTTACGGCCAACTATAATTTTTTTTTATTTTGTTCATTTTTTTTATAATTTGTGGCCATTGCACAACATATATTACAGTAAAACAAAAAATGGAATTACAGAGACTTAAAATTTTTCACCGAAGGCTTTATATCTGAAAAGGGACTTTTAAAGAAGGTTAGACACGGAAATTGTGAATCCCTTATTAATAAGGCGGTTTGAAAATAAACATCCTTGTACCATACCTTATTACAAACAATAATAGTAAAATTACTGAATCACTTGCAATCTTATTGGATTAGAGAAATGAACACTCGTTAGCTTAGTGACTCACACAAATTCCAAGCCTACTGTATCGTCCAAAGGGATATCCGTAAACTAACTGGATCACAGAAATGAAAATTCTGTTATTTACAGTATCACAAAAATGAAGATTCTCCAACTTACTGAATTACTTTTAGCCAAAATGCCCTATCATTGAAAACGAAACATTAATTGCTGATCCGTGGAATGAGGACAAAGACAATGTAAGATGTGTCCTATACGCCATACTTGGCCGAGATATGACACGAAGGGTCATCTTTAGTGGCCTGCTCATGAAAACTAAGCATAATGAACAATAGAATGAGGTCAAAGACAATGAAACATTTTATATTTACAAATACACCTTTCACCTATCCATACCCGATATACATAGCGGTCTTATCAGTAGTATCACCAAGATTGGCCTATAAATGTATACTTAATGTAATGAAACGATTAAAGCACTTAAGCTTTTGCTGGACAACATTTTTGTTCGTTTTGGTAACATTGTTTGTCAACAGATACCAACAGATTAGGGAGAGGATATATATAGGTTTCGGCCTGCTATCCAATCCTTTTCATTTTTATTAAATAAAATAAGTTTAAAATAACAAAAACAGATATCGAAATTCCCATGGGTACAAATTGTGCACCTCTCCTTCCATATCTTTTTCTTTTCTGTTACGAACGTGAATTTATGGAAAAAAACTGCAAAACGGAACCAAGCAAAACAGTTATCAACTTATTTCTATTTTCAATGATAACAACAGGTATATTGACGATATCCTTTCTATTGATAATCCCTAGTTTTTTATTATGTCGATATCATTTACCCAAAAACAACTGAAACTTAAAGCTAACAATGATTCCAAATATTGCCCCCTTTTCTGGGTCTCACTTTCATCGTTGACTCTGCTAAAATAAAAACTAAAATTTACAATAAAACGGATGATTTTGATTTCAGCATTACTAATTTCCTTTTACTTGACGGCGACGTTCTTATGCCTCTTTCCTACGGAGTTTATATGTCTCTACTGGTACGATTCGAATGATATTTTCTATTGTTAACGACTTTAATGAACGTGACCTTACTATCACTTCCATACTTTTGCGGCAAGGTTGCAAATTTCATAAATTGTTAAATACATTTAAAAAAGTTTCATAGAAGATATAAACTATAATGTCACTCGCAAACAGCTAAATACTCGGGGCATTTCTCATCCTTGATTTTACGGAAATGATGTAAACAAATTCCAGAAACTGATTAAAAAAAGAAAAAGAAAAAAAATGGGACGTAACTTACATTCTCCACGCAAAAAGGGATATCAAGAGGCATTCTGCATGTGTCCGTTTAAATTGGCTTTTGGATCTAATGACTAGACATTTTTAGTATAAATGAACTGTAACTACAGGCAAATGAGCTGTTTAGAGAGAATGTCATTAATTCTGTTCCTATGTATGACGGAGACCTTACTAATCCTAAGTATACGAATAGCATCATTATAAAAGTGGGCGATAACGGTTATCACATTGACAAAAGTGCTGGGGTAACAGGTAAGCAGCAGCGCACAAGATAAGCTGAGTTTTTGCGTGATTACGCAATTAAAATCCATGAAACCCAATGTAATCTCTTTGACATGCGTACACGTGTTGATAAGTTGGACTTTTTTCTAGTTTGATTTTTACTGTGAGTCTTTTTGTGTTTTTATTTTTTTTAGCAATTCACCACACAAAGGGGGAGGGTTTGGATCCAAGAAAACGAGTTTAACCCCGCCGCATTTTTTGCGCCTGTCCCAAGTCAGGAATATGTTGGTCATTGGCTTGTCCTTGTGTTCTTATAAAATTTTTGTTTCTTGATATTTGGGTTATTTGATGTGGTTTGTTTCCATTGATTTATTCATTTTTTAGAATCTTTTTTTTTTGGGGTCATTTAGGGCTTTCTATATGGTGTGAGGTTCCTCACTGTGTTGAAGACCGTACGGTGACCCCTAGATTCTTTGTGTTGTGTCGTTTTAACCTGGATATGGGATGTTGTCTCCTTGACATTTACCCCATTTCCTTTCTTTTTCATATCTTTGACATGCGTTTAATAACCCAATTTAAAACTGTCATAACCCAAATATTTCTACAACAATGAGTTTTTTTACCCAATTCTATAATAAAAAGTTGCGTATTTTCACTCATTGTCGCGTCAGAACTTGTAATAGTTTTTTATTATGTCGATATCATTTACCCAAAAACAACTGAAACTTAAAGCTAACAATGATTCCAAATATTGCCCCCTTTTCTGGGTCTCACTTTCATCGTTGACTCTGGTAAAAAAACTAAAATTTACAATAAAACGGATGATTTTGATTTCAGTATTACTAATTTCCTTTAACTTTACGGCGACGTTCATTATGCCTCTTACCTACGGAGTTTATATTTCTCTACTGGTACGATTCGAATGATCTTTTCTACTGTTAACGACTTATATGAACGTAACCTTACTATCACTTCAAAACTTTTGCGGCAAGTTTACAAATGTGATAAACTGTTAAATACATTTAAAAAGTTTCATAGAAAATATGAACTATAATGTAACTCGCAAACAGCTTAATACTCAGGGCATTTCTCATCCTTGATTTTACGGAATTGATGTAAAAAAATACTGGAACTGATTAAAAAAATGGGACGCAACTTACATTCTTCACGCATAGGGGATATCAAGAGGACATTCTGCATGTGTCCGTTAAATTGGCTTTTGATCTTATGACCTGACATTTTTAGTATAAATGAACACTGTAACTACAGGCAAATGTGCTGTTTAGAGAGAATTCTTCTATGTATGACGGAGCCCCTACTTATCCTAAGTATAGGAAAAGCATCGTTATAGAAGTGGGCGATAACGGTTATCACATTGACAAAAGTGCTGGGGTAACAGGTAAGCAGCAGCGCACAAGATAAGCTGAATTTTTGCGTGATTACGCAATTAAAATCCATGAAACCCAATGTAATCTCTTTGACATGCGTACTCGTCTTGATAAGTTGGATTTTTTTCTAGTTTGATTTTTACTGTGAGTCTTTTGGAGTTTTTATTTTTAGCAATTCACCACACAAAGGGGGAGGGTTTGGATCCAAGAAAACGAGTTTAACTCCACCACATTTTTTGCGCCTGTCCAAATAACTAAATACCGAAGTTACTGTAAATTTACTTTCTGCATATGCGCATTTCGACAACTTATGTCTCATCAGTGCAGATAAAATCTAAACGTTTGGAAGACCAAAAACTCAAAGATGTTTAAAAACTGACAGAGAACAAATAACCAAAGTGATCCAAAGTCAGGAATATGTTGGTAATTGGCTTGTCCTTGTCTTGTTATAAAATTTCAGTTTCTTGATATTTTGGTTATTTGATGTTGTTTGTTTCCATTGATTTATTCATTTTTTTTTATCTTTTTAGGGCCATTTAGGGCTTGCTATATGGTGTGAGGTTATCACTGTGTTGAAGACCGTACGGTGACCCCTAGATGCTTTGTTTTGTGTCATTTTAACCTGGATATGGGATGTTGTCTCCTTGACATTTACCCCATTTCCTTTCTTTTTCATATCTTTGACATGCGTTTAATAACCCAATTTAAAACTGTCATAACCAAAATATTTCTACAACAATGAGTTTTTTTACCCCATTGTTTACTGAAGAGTTGCGTATTTTCACTCATTGTTGCGTCAGAACTTGTAATAGATCGTGGTAGCCAACTCTTCATGGTGTGGCTAAACCGGTAAATTGAACCGTGCCCTGTCTTTTGAACGTTTGGTTCCGGATAACAGTAGAAGGCTTCTGAAGAGAAAATGGACCGAAAATGGTAAACGTCTTTTGTAGAGGCGTTTACCATCACGGATTTCCGTATTTTTTTTATTGATCTTCGAGTAAAAATACGCACTATGGATTTACACTGCAAATTTGTTTATTTGTAAAATTAGAGATGAATCATACCTTTTTCCGAAATTTGGCAATAAGTGTAAAACTAGGGAAGGTTTTGATAGATAAAGCGCACCATTGATATCAAACTCTTTCAAAATAATGCTGCCAGGCACATCCGCAGGTGGTGGGTAGGGAAATGCCCTATCTATGCGGGGTAGCTGGATCATTATACGGTTGATTGATTGATGTTTTACGCCAACTTCAGCAATATCTCAACTATATTGTGGCGAGAACTGTTGAGTATATTGAACAGTTTTAATAAATTTATAAAATATCAATATAAAACCATATAGCTTTATACAAGTAAAAACAAATGTGTAAAATGTTAAAAAATTATAGAAGAAATTTTGGTTTAACAGTAACAATATTAGAAATAAGAAACTTGTTTAAAATTGATCCATTTAAATCTTACTAAATAAATTGATTGCTTTTATAAATTGAACGATTTTGTCGCCAGCGACGTTTGTAAATAGGTCTTTAAGACAATCAGCAGAATAAAAATCACGCCGGATATCGGCAACATCTACACATTCAATTAAAACATGCTGAATTGTATAAGGACAATTGCATAGAATACATTCAGATCGATGATCACTGTTGAGAACAAAACTATGTGTTGTTCTAGTGTGGCCAATAAGACATCGGGTCAACACTACCTGTTCCCTACGGATTTTACGACCTGTTTACCGACGTCTGACTGTATTTCATGCAGTTTATTATTTATTTGCAGATCCCATACTAATGTATTTAACGATCAAAGGCTTCATGTCAGTGTACGGCACTGGACAATCCGCCATCTCGTCGTCTAGTGCATCCTTGGCCTCCTTGCCAGCAACTCTGTTTCTATAGATCCCCACATGACTAGGGATCAAAACATATATGACTTTTTTGCCTAATGCTACAAGTGACTAATAGAATTCGGCTATTTTCAAAATAATTGGGTGTTTTGTTTTTCGACTTTCAATTGCCAATAGGCATGAAAGTGAATCGGAACAGATCATGAACTTATTTGATTGCGATAAAGCTACAAATTTAAGTGCTGAGTAAATAGCGTTAGCTTCAGCAGTAAATATAGAACTAGAGGATGGTAGTCGGAGAGTTGCTGTACGATCTCCAAAAACGGCTGAAGAAGCCCCTCTGTCTCCATCCTTCGAGCCATCTGTGTAAATTTGCAAGTATTCAGGATGTTCAGATTGAGTTCTTGCAAAGTCCTGCTGGATACCCAGAGAATTGGTATCAACCTTTCTGTTTGCGTAGTTCAAGATCATTATACGAAAATAGACAATGAAAGGATATGTAGTAAATTCATACGAGACAGTCTCTACAAAGGAAAGCCTGAACACAAACTTTTGTGGACAAGACCTCTTTCTCTATGAAGTATAAAAACCCCTTCTATATTTCTCGAACAAAAGAAAGACCAATTTGGGGAGGGGTCGTACAGAAAGCTATTTTCCTGCCCCTACCCATTTTCCAGTGCCAGTCAATGCTAGGTGCCCTAGTTGTTAATTCCTCCTTAAATGCTGAATAAAAGGATTTAAATCTGTCCTTCTTTTACTTATATTTTATTTGAAATGATTTATTTGACCCTACCTAGGTTTAAATTAAATATTGTTTGTTTGCTGTTCCACGGGCGACCCTCAAAAATCGCCCCTACTGACAAAATTTTGTTGTTTCTAGCATTGTGATATTATTTTCAATAACCATTGATGTTATTTATTTTATCTTTAATTTCAATCAACTGAGAAGCAACTTCCTAAGCGATTAATTAGATAATCAAAACTAATAAATGCCAAGGGTTTGTATAGTAATTAATAATTCCATAAAGAAGACCATTCAATAAAGATCATCTTATTCAGATTTGGTAACGGTGATTTCGTGGTACGGGTTGTAAATTTCAGACACTGATGACCATACTTCCCTACAAGGACTGTCGAAACAATATTTTCCACAAACCTTTGATTACGTATCCTATTTACTTTACACGTGCAAAATTATAATAAAGATAAGGTTACAAATATTTGGACAACTTCAAATC
This sequence comes from Modiolus philippinarum, assembly GCA_002080025.1. Taxonomy (NCBI): domain Eukaryota; kingdom Metazoa; phylum Mollusca; class Bivalvia; order Mytilida; family Modiolidae; genus Modiolus; species Modiolus philippinarum. The sequence continues at coordinate 11,988 of MJUU01026211.1, forward strand.
GTATTTTCAAGTAAATTTAACTAATAAATTCTGATTTGGTAAATATGTTTAAATAATAATGCATCAAACTGGACGTGTCTGCTGGATTACTCCAGCAAGTGGTGGAGACAATAATTATGTTTCAAATCTAAAGTTAATCCTTCGAAATGTAAATGTCCTTCCCCTACCCATTTTTCCATTTTCAACTCGATGTAACTTGTGTATCTTCCACCTTAATTTCTTTATTAGTAGACAATGATTAAATCCACAAAGGAAACATCACACTGGACTAGAACGCTGAACTTCTCGAGTCAAAGATGGAGACAATCTATATGTATCGGGATAATACATGCACTCCAAAGTTCATGACATCATCAATCTGAATGAAAACTCCTGCCCTTATCCATATAATTATTCATTATCAACTTGGTGCCCCTGTGGTCCCTTCTAAAATATTTTTTTTATTTAGATATTGTTTAGATAACAATATAGATCACACTGGACTTCAGTGGAGTTGACTGGACTAGATTACTACAGTATCAATATGTGTTTCAGATTACGCCCCTTATTGAGATCTTAACTTAATCCTTCCTAATGAAAACATCCTGCCCTATCATTTTTTCTAATTCCATCTCGTTGTCCATTCCAACTTTCTTTTCCTTCTCGTATACGCTTCAGATTATAAATCTAGATGATTTCATCAATGTTTATATACATTTTGAACTCGTTGCCCCGATGGTCCTTAACAAATTAAATTTTTATTCAGTAGAATTTTTTAATTTTTCAAATAATAGTATACATAAAACTGGATTTTAATGATTAATTTCCCAAGAGACAATACAGATGTTTGAGACTTCTAGTATCCCCAGATCCTGTCCCTACCTATTTATCCATTGTTAACTCGTTGCCCCGATTGTCCCTTCCAAATTACATTCTTATTCAGTAGATATTATATCCGATTGTCCCTTCCAAATTAAGTTCTTGATTTATTAGTCAAATAATGGGTTACATCACACTTGAATTGAATGTTAGATTACTCAAGAGATAATATATATATATGTTTCAGATATTTCTCATAATTCTAAATTGATCCTGTTCCTACCAATTGCTAAACTTCAACTCGTTGGCCGGATTTCTTTTCGAACTTCCTCCTTTATTTCTCGTTTATTCTTTATAAATCCTTCTTCTGTTCTTTTTTGATATTGGAATGTTTTTGTTATAGCACTAAATATTTGTTCAACAATAAAAATGATCTCTCTTTCAATCTTTGTCTTTTGAACATTCATCTAAGACGATATAAGAACATACCTTCCCGATCTACCGACCAATCAATCTCAATGCACAGTCGTAGAACTGTTAACAAACAGTTGGCCCCAACTATCTCCTAGGAGAGCAGACTCGTTTAAGGTCGCATAGAAGACTTAATTTCCTGCCCCTACCCATTTCTCTCATTTTCAAATGGCAGTGGGGTGGACAGATTATAGTGTGGAATGCTTAACGGACGAACTATGTGGGGAAAAACCACACCAAATGCAGGATAAAGACCCCTTCTATATTTCTGGAAAAAGAGCATACACTATTAGAGTCGTATGGAAGGCTAAATTTCCTGCCACTACCCATTTCCTTATTATCAAGTCTCAATAAAAACTTGTAGCCCCAGTTGCCCATTCCTCCTTTATATCTTTGCTACTATTTTCGTGACTTCTTTTGTTGATAAGCTTCTTCTTTTCCTTACATAGCTGAATTATTACTCACTGTACGTTAATCCCTTTCTGAGCAGCAATATACCTACCTCTCCAGCCTATGGAGTGTACATTTCACAGTTGATTCGTTACTGTCGGGCATGCAGTTTATACAGTGACTTTTTAGTTAGAGCAAAAACACTGTCCCAAAAGCTGCTTAGTCAGGGATTTGTTCAGCCTTTGTTACTTTCATCCCTTCAGAAATTCTATGGCCGTCACCATGACATCACTGACAGATATGACGTGTCTGTGTCCCAAATGAAAACGGACATTTTCAGCTAGATTTCACGTCTTCACGGATTTGACATAACCGGATTTGACTCAACCCCGGATTGACTCACTGATAGTGTGACAGGTGCCGCTAGCGGAGCAGGACATGCTTACCCATCCGGAGCACCTGATGTCATTCCCGATTTTTATGGGAGTTCACACTGTCAGTGCTTTAGTTTTTCGTGTTGTCTTGTATATCATATTGTATCATTTTAGTTATGTCTTCGTGAGTGATGTTTGTGCAACCGATTTGTCCTTTTGATTGTTTTCATACTATAGAGATTTACAAAAAGCTTTTCAAAATTTCACCATGATACTGTTTGAGGGTTAGAGAAGTAACATGTATCATGGATCACATTGGTTTTTGTCTAAGGGTAAGAAAATGACATTAACCAATCCGCTACCAAACAGACCTTTCAAAACACTTTATGCCTTACTGATAGTGTGACGGGTGTCGCTAGCGGGGCAGGACATGCTTACCCTTCCGGAGCACCTGATGTCACTCCCGGTTTTCATGGGAGTTCACACTATGAGTGCCTTAGTTCTTAATGTTATCTTTTTATTTCCGTGCATTGTAGCTGTCTCACGTCCTTGTTTTGTCTTTGTTTTTATCTGTTACCGTTTTTGCCATGTCTTTGGACTTCGATTTTTGTAGTCATCGCTTCCCTTGTTCCTTCGGTATTCTACTGCCGTTGTTCCAATCAATTAATGAAAACAATGAAGTAGAAGAAAAGGTGGATAGAATTGGTCTTTACCATAAGTCCTGTTACCTAACAATGACGTTTTCACTTAATATGCATGGACAGCTTGACCTTTTCAAAAATGCATATTTACACTCTGTAGCCTTGAAATTGATCCTTTAAAAAATGGTGATGGCAATTTCAAATAATAATGATACATGTGATTATAATTATCTAAAAAAAAAAAACAAAAAAAAAACAATATACTTCAGCTCTGAGGGGTGGAAAACCCAATTCATTTTAACTGTAAGGAGTGAACATATATGGCTTCACCTGGGAAATGTTTATCCCCCAATTGATTACTAAAGTGTTAGTGAAATTACTCAATTGTTCAATGCTTAAATGGAGCTCTATAAGCAGTATTCGACTAAAAACTTTAAAATGGAATAAACCAGAAAATCAAGTTTCTCCGTAGGGAAACAATATTAAAACGTCATGCTTAAGTAACAAGAGGCTCTCAAACAGCCTGTAATCGCTCAACTTGGTAACTGGTTTTGTAATTTAATTAAAATAGGGTCTGTAAGTCTCGTCATGTGACTCACGAGAATCCACGATAAACAGGCAATTCAAAAACTCTTCCCGCCAAAACATGACGTTTGAGCATTATGATGTTCAAACTTTTGATTGAAACGTCATATATCTTTGCTTAAAATGTAACTTCCGGGTACATTTTTTTACAGGCCCTATTGTACAATGACACATGATGACAGAAGACACCAACTTAATATATCCCACATTACGGGAAATAAAAAAACGATGGATTTCAGGATATTCTTCAAAATTGTATGGTACGTAGATCTTGACATGCAAACATTTTATCAATTTATAATTAACTTCTATCTTTTATGCATTTCTGAAATACATACCTGTTAACCTTCTGGACATACAAAGAGGAAGATCTCCCTTTTTCGACCATTGCTAAGTGGGAGATTACGCGAGACGAACCTATTACCAACTAATATCAGAAGCAAGAAAACTTGTTACCTGTAAAGTATTAGAGGATAACACAATGCAACACAACGGTCAATACACTTGGATCAGACTTAACTTAGGACTATCATATCACATTGATTTACCATCTTTTCTTGAAAGTCTATAATTTGATTTTGATACAGTCGATTGGTATGAAAATAGAACAATATTTTGTTAATTATAAGCAAACATGGTTTTAAACATCTTTTAATATGTTTTTATGTAAAAAATACGTTTTACATTTATAAAATTATTGCTTGGGAACAGCCTTATGTCTCAATATTGATGAAAACATTCAAATACCTAAACATGACAAAATTATCGTGTTTTGTTAAAATTAATAAATAATTGAAACTTTGGTGAAAAAGGGCAATAAATCCTACACGGGTTTTAAAATTTCAGGGTTGAAAGATCTTGAAATGCTGAACATTTTTGCAATTCACAGTTGAACTCTATCTGTTACAACTTTTGAAATAAAAAAATGCAAAAGTTTTGAAAACTTCACCATGTTCAGGAAGGGGTTTTCCGATAATCTTCAAAATTGCAGGACAGACAGATCTTATCAGTTTGAAAAATTTTAATTCGTCAGATATTTAATATCTGTAACGGTTTTCCCGTCATAAAGCTGCAATTTACCTCGATGTAATATTTTTAGCAACAGCCATGTTTTTCATCGGATCAAAATAAAATGAGATGAAAAATGCTGTGAGGCAGTTTGTGTACGCTTAAATAAACAAACAAGTTAAAATTCTTTTCGAACTGCGATAAAGGTGAAAAAAAAAATATAAACACATATATACAGAGCTGGGGATAGGCCAAGATCATCGACATTGAATCTCCAAAGGGCCATGGAAAAGAAACAAAATGGCTCAGATGTGAAGTGGAATACAGGTAAAATAAATTTGACGTTCCCTGTTTATAATAAAGACCAAAAGTATGAATGTGTAGGGGTAGGATTGTTTAATTTTATTTAATTTCTAATTTTATTCATTATTTAGATACTTTTTAAATATATATTGTTTAATGATTAATTTTGGTCTCGTGTAGAGAGCTAACAATCCTAGGTGATTACTGTAAAGTTTCAAATCAATCACTCCAGCAGTAGAGGAGATTTTTGAAAAAGTTTCCGATGGATGATGGCCAAAACGTGATGGCAAAAGCTCACCCTATTATAGCCGAGTGAGTTAAAAAGGGTTAAATGCAAAAGAGTCAGTTGTGTAACCCAACTTACCATCCGTCATTCACGTGTACATAATAACGAATAATTAAAGCACAGTGAATTTCATCAGTTTATCAACAAGTTGCTTTCTTTAAAAAAAGAAATGCAATATGTGAGCCCAGTCATTGTTTTTGAGTAGTGTGATCTCGAATCCATTTTTTAGTGTATTGATGTAATACTGAATAAATTTGATATTAGTGTATCATACACACCGGGTATGAACAAGGAACATACTAAACTATTGCCGACTTTTTAAGGAAATGTAACTCTGTCAGACAGATGCGAACTAGTTAACGTGAATTGTACTGGTACCTGTGTATTATTTAAAGAGTAAACGGTAGTGATTGTCATGGTATATTATATCATTTATATTTTAAAAACATTTTTAAATGTTACATAAGGTTAATAAAATGTAACAAATAAAAGAATTACCTATATAAAGCATTATTTTAAAATGATAATTGGGACTACACGTAACAAAAATGAGCGAATGCTTCAAACAAGGACTTGTATACGTTCTTGCTTCAAAATATAATTTATCAAAGTCGTTGACAACACAACACACAAATTTGTTACACACGTTATGCATACATCATCATCAGGTCATTTCTTACGTAACTAAGCCACAGGTACCACAGGTGAAAATTGTTTATTAGCCCAATCAACATCAGGGATGGCTGTCAAAGGGTCATAAAATAATTGAACCATAAACAATCTGCTCTGTTCAAAATTGATTTTTTAAATTTTTTAGGGGTATTTTAAACAGTTCCAAACAAAAATTTTATTCACTAAATTACTTTCAAATCACTTTCAAATCACATTTAAATCATGTATTCACAATTTATTAAGATGATTTGATCACGATTTATTTATCAAATCTGAGTCAAATCATAACACAAGAATCAACTGAAAATGATTTCAAAACGATTTGGTCCAGTTCACAATTTGATAATCATTTGGTTCTTATTTAGTAATTATTTGATATCTTATCCAAAAATGCAAAATGATTTCAACATGATTTGATAACTTAAGTTTTGTAACATCCTGATTTGAAAACAATTTGATAACTTGTACGTTTTCAAATTTGATTTGGTAACAATTTGATGACCTATTCATTATTGAGAGATGATTTCGTTACGATTTTATACTCTCTGAGAGATGATTTTGTAACGATATTTTACTCTAATGATTTACACACTCATATCAAAGCTTTTCCCAGATGCATTTAACACATGTTGAATGCTTTCTTGCAAGCATTTTAATGATTTGACCTGAATGTCATGTGATCATGTTTGAAAAGAAAATTGGCTCCATTTCCTGTTTACTTTTGTCTTGTTTGGATGTAAAAGTATGAAGGACAAAGAAAATGCATCATATATCAAGTAGGTGCCAGTAATTAAGATATGAATATATGATTGGTTTTCCTTTTGGATTCACTTAATATATTCAGTTTGTTTTAAAGGATCATAGAAGAAAAAATAATATGATTTTGATGCCATATTTTCATAGCTAATAAAATATATCTTCTAATACTGAAAGAATTTTTATTTTAGTTCATACCACTGGCATTAGAAATATGTTCTGTTGAAAAACAATGATATGGATTCAAAGATTTATAATTAAGGATGTTCCTTTTTTGCAGGACGAAATGAATTGAAAAAATTCAGTTATGTATTGATTTTTGTAAAGACTCATTACATGTTAAACAAAAGCTGGTAAACTCAACTAACTAGGGTACTGACAATGAATGAAAACACGAGAGTCAACAAAAAATAGTCAATTTGAAAAATTCTTGTACATTTTAACCATACACCCTATTCTGGGAGTGGTAGTGATTAGATTGTGATTTGGTAACGATTCAATCCAGATTTGCTTCTGATTCTGTTCTGATTTGATTCAGATTTATTTATGATTTAGTTGTGATTTCATGTTGATTTTGTTCATGATTTTGTTCTGATTTTATACTGATTTGATTGTAATTTCATTGTGATAAAATTTCCCATGCAAATGAGCTATCAAATCGTGTCGACCAAATTGCTTTCAAATCATGATTTCAAAAAGATTTAGTAACATGATTTTGTACCCTGTTTTTTCGTTTGGGACGTTATAAATTGTTCATTTTTTAAAGTATTTGTACAAACAAAATAATATGAATCACAATTAATGTTGTTGGGTCATCATAATCTGGCTGTCGCAATATTGCCTGGTGTCTGGTGTAGAATCAGTGAAAATGACAATTTTCAAATCGATTTTGACGAGATAAGATCTTTATCTTAAGTGAAAAGAATTACACCGACGGATAGCCTATTTTATCAATTTCTCCATATAGTTGTACAAATTAGAAAAGTGTATTAGTTCACTTACCATTCAGTTCTGAAAAGGTGATAGTTCACAGAAAATACGATATTTACAATGCCTTAAATAGGTAATACTTGTGAAAATATTTGAAATTTTAGAATAAATTTTGACGAGACTAAACCTCTTCCGATTCTCATAAAAATTATACCGAAAGAAAGAGACATTTATGTAGAATAAACACATAGTTGTACATTTTAAAGAACGCAATTCTAAATCTTGGTATTTTCTATTTTTTACAAGCTACCGTTATATTTCTATGTACAAAATACGACAATCCACAGGTAGCCACTTAAGTCACGTGACTGATCGATGACGCTAATAGTTTAACATGAATGCTTTCAATGTTTATGTATTACCTATTTCTCTTCAATTAAGTGCAAAGTGGAATATCAATTTGATATTTACATAACAAATTTACTAGGATTTCCTTATCCTTAATTTGGTACCCTTTTTGTAGTGTTTTGGTTTAATAAGCTCTACAACTTCTTATACGATTTGGATACGCAATTATTTTGGTCTGAGCGCTACTGATGAGTCTTTTATAAACGAAACGCGCGTCGAGCGCATAAAAATTATTTCCTGGAACTTTGATGTAATTTTGTCATGTAAATATGACATTCATATTATTGTTGAAGGCCTCATCAGGTGACTTGGTTGTTGATGATACAGTAGAAATTGAAAGCATAGATATAGCATTGGTCAACATCTAACAATGGGTTCTGCTCAAGCCGTGGAAAGAGCGGTTTTGAACTTGCTATATGAGGTATAAGCATTTTGCTTATTGTTGAAGGTCTCATGACTTAAAAATGAAGGATAGCAGCATTATTCCATTGTTAAATTGATTTTCACTGTGTTGATTGTAATCTTGTCTCATGCACATTTACTTCATGTCTTTCATTTTATTCATGTTTGTTGGAGTTTGTTTCAACTGCAGTATGGGGTTGGTAAAACAATTTCCCATAATAAGGTGTATCAGTTATGGTGTGCTTGTACATGAAAGAAATTCTCATGTTTATACACTATTTTGGATTTTTTTATGTATTGTCCATCTGCTTATGCATTGCCCACATAATTCTAATTTATATTGCTAAGTCCTCTTATAATCACATCAATGAGTGCTCTGTGGTAGTTTATCTGTTTTTGTCATTTGGTGGGCAAAGGACGACAGTGTTTGTAAGATTATTGGTTGTTGATGATCCAGTATCCATAAAGTATAGTTAATAATGAATTCTGTCAATTAAGCCTTTAGAACTTGCTATGAGGTACAAGAATTTTGCTTATTGTTGAAGACCTCATGGAGACATCAAGAAAATATTACTTCTCCAACCAAATATAGGTTTGACGTCTGTTATCCATGCAAAGAAAAATATGAAAAAATTACAGGAAACCCCAACACTGGCGAAAAACTTTATAAGACAATTTGCACACCATCAAAGATTTCAACAATTCTTGAATATTTGACAAAATCACATTTAAAATAACTATTAAGTAGGGAAGCATGATCATGTAGTTATTTACTCCATATTCTCTAAGTAATAATATATGGTAATATAGAGACAGCAATGATATGCTCATTATTTACTGTTTATTGAAGTGCAATTCTTTTGTAACTTAGTCTTTTACTGTAAGTGTGGTCCAAAATAATTGCCACCAGTTAAATCCATTTTATAAATTGACTGACCATTTGTTTCATTTAAATTCATCAATAACTTTGTAAAATTTATCAATTGTTGGTGAACAATAAAATGTAGGTAGGATGCCTTAGGACAAGCTTATGGACGTTCTACCAACTTTTTACTTTTCAAAACCAACTCGTAAAATTTGAATACAAATGTATCTATTGATGAATTTAAATGGAGCAACTCGTCAGTCAACCTATAAAATGGACTTACCTGTTGATAATCATATTGCACTACGCTTACAGTAAAAAGACTGTAACATGTGAAACTGGATTGGTCCTGATTGTAATATCATTTATTAAAGTTTTACACAAATGCTTTTTAAATGTTTTCTATATCTATGGATCTATATCATCTGTCTTGAATTTACTTTGAGACACGAGGCATGGGTCATTGCTGAATACTTCATAGCTATTGTGTTGTTTCATTGCAGTTTTTACCAGGAGTATTTTGGAAAATGTTTCATGTACATTCACTCTTCATATCAAACTAGAATTGGCAAATGTGTTAAACAGAACAGAACTAAAAATAGCTTTAACGCTACCAGCACAAATTATAAACTTCAAACCAAATATGAAATCGTTTCCACTCATAAAATAAAGGGCTACGCCAGGCGCAGCATGATACGACCGCAGCGCGTCGAACACTGAAATTTGAACAAGTGTAAAATAAAATTAATGTGGACACAGTAATTTGGTGGACACAATAAGGACCTTGTCACAGAAATTAACTGGACACAAACTGGTGAAAATGAAAAAAGCTCTTTTTATCCCTTACTACTAGGATATTGTAAGAGCTAAGAAATTCTGTTGACTACCATCAAGAAAAATCCAAAGAATAAAACTCGTGTTGAAATCCAATGAAAAATAAAGATTTCACATGTTTTGAAGTATTGCAATTTGGCCCCTTTGAACCATTATAGCTTGGAAACTGAAGAGCAACGTAAAATATACTGCCATATCACTGAAAGCTTAAAAAGAGAACAATCCAAAGATAAAAATCCCATCAAAATCTAATGAAAAATAGACTTCACATATTTCTAATGATTGCAATTTTGACCTCTTTGACCCCTTATAGCTCGGAAACAGTAAGAGCTACCTCAAATCTGTTGACATAACCCTGAAAGCTTACATTGAGAGGAATCCAAAGAAAAAAATCCCATCAAAATCTGACGTAAAATAAAGATTTTACATATTTCTAAAAATAGCAATTTTGGCCCTTTTGACCCCTAATAGCTCGGAAACGGTAAGAGCTACGCCAAATCTGTCGTCATACCTTTTAAAGGCTACAATGAGAGGAATCTAAAGAAAAAAAATCCCATTGAAATTGGAAGAAAAATAAAAATTTTAGGAAATCTGCATGTTTGCAATTTTTGCCCCATTGGGCCCCTGGTAGCTTGGAAAAGGAACAAGTTATTAAAAATCTAATGGTGCAGTGCTATGTTAATTTTTCATAAGGATTCCACTGCAAAAAACTGCATCAAAATCGGACTAAAAATAAAAAAATTAAATTTTTGAAATTTGCCCCCTTTGGGCCCCATTTATCTCATGAACGGCACATGCCACATGAAATGCGTTGGCATACTACTGATTGGAAATTTCCTCAGGAAGACACTGAAAGAAACCCCATCAAAATATGATGAATAAAAAAGATTCTACAGTCAAATATGTTAAAACATCAAATTTAACCCTTTTTGGCCCCTTTTCCCAAAACGGGTGGGGTCACAATGACCAAAACTAAGCAGAGCCTTCCTTTTGTGCCAAGGAACATTGTGTTAAAATTTCATAAGGATTGGTCTACTGAAACTAAAGTTATTGACCAAAAACAAAAGTGTCTACAGACAACGACGACGACGACAACGACGACGACAACGACGACGCCGACGACGACGACATCACCATACCATTATACGACCGCAAAAATTTTTGCGGTCGTATAAAAACTTAAACCAAAAAAAAAAAAATGACAGACCTGCTTAATATTATATACCTGCTAATTTTACAAAACAGGTATATATATGAGGAATGAATTTCCGAAATGGCCATCCAGCTCATCAAAATTGATCGCAGTTGGTGTCAGCATATGTGTTATGGTCTCATGTGCATTTATTCCATATCCTTTCGTAAAATATATAATAAAAAGAAATAGAGAATTTAAAAAGTAAATCAATTTATTTTTAAGTTTATACTTATTTTTATTAAACTAACAAAGTCAACTCCAACTTATAGTTACGTTCTCTCTTAATTTCATACAATTCTGCAGCACAAAACTTTTACTAAATACACAAATATGCATCTGTTACTAATTTCATTTAAGTTCTATTACTCAGGGTTAGGTAAAACAAAGTTTGTTTACTATGCTTAATGGGAGGTCTTTAGCATCATTATATTACCCTTTGTACGGTATATTGCAAATCAGGGAAAGTGTGTCGCGTAATGACCCAGCTACACAATGAATCATTATAATTCGATTTCGGATTTCAAATATAGTCTATTTTTAATTAATTCAAATCATAATTTTTTTAAAGATAAATTTTAGTTCTGCATTTAAGGATTCTGCATGACTGTATATCCCATTCAATTAATAAGAAATATGTGTCTAAAGTTGCATGATAAAATATAAGACAATAGAAATATTTATTTTATGGAAATGTCTATAATAAAGAGAAAACAAAAACTATTCTAAATCCATCAAAGTCATCCCAAAATCATCCCAGGATTCCTTCATAAAAAGTCATTAGAACTGAGGACAGGGGACTCTATATTACTTGATGATAAAATTCTTAATTCAAAATTGTACTTTAATTCTGAATTTTAATTACTAGACTTATTTTTTGTGTTATGCATTTGTTTTGTTTTGTCACAAACCACAATGTTTATTTCACAATAATTTTTGAATTTGAAATTTGAATTTTAAAAACACTTGCTATAATTTCTAAAGCATATACCGTGTATTTTCGCACGAAATACGCTATCATATAACATCCAATTCCGCATATGCTAAAGGGTATATTACTTTTTTCACATTAAATTGCGTAAAATACTAGGTAAAAATAATTTTCTTTTTTCATCAATTAGAATATTTTATGTATTCGTTTTTAAATCACATAAAATGCACTTCCTGTCTTCTCATGGAATATTTCGTTATCAATAGGTATTCTCCAGAGGCTTGTATTATGTAAGGAGAAATTTACAAAATAAATATATATTTTTGTTTTTCAAAATATTTTGTGGTTCCTGAATAACTCACAGAGAATTGAGTAAAATACTAGTATTTCAAATATTAGCAAGAAATAAAAATAATGTGTGCGGAATTCTGTATAACCAAGAAAAAATGTTTTTGTTATGTCTCTGATATTAAAGGAGACATGACATGAAATTAACTTATTTCATTTTTCTGCAAAAATTGAAATAATATATCAAATAAAACCTGCCCCAAAAGTTATTTGTGATGAAAACTTTATCATCAGCTAGATTTTGACTTTTTAATTAACCGCGTCCACTTATCTATAAAAGATAATGAGATACAGATCACATGGTTTTGTTGACTTCACAGGATACATGTAGAATCTAACTGTAATGTGAATGGACATGTAATTGGTGTAGTCAGAGAGTAATACTTGCCATATATATGCTGCTTGTAAATTAAAATGATGTGAACATGCAGATTGACATTTTTTTCCAAAAAAAAACATTGTGAAGATAATTTCTTATAGAAAAGAAAGCTAAAACTTTTTATTTGCTTTTTAATACAGTGCATATCTTTGCTTGACCACGAGACAAAGATGTTCAAAGAACATATATAAAAAAGGAAGCTACGGGTCTCTAAAAACACCGCAAAGGACCTCCTTTGTGCACAAAGGAGCACAAAGTAGCACAAAGGACGACAAAAGGGTATTAAATCAGCACAAAAGACACGAAACTATGTTCTTTGTATATTCACCAAAAAAATATTTTGATTTTATTTTTAGTACGTTTTTAATCCATTTTATCATACGTTTTAGCATGCGATTTTGTGAAACCAAGATCGTTTCCGGTAAAGACACTTATTATACCACATCGTATTTGAAAAAAAATGTCATCGAGGTACAGTCTAATAAAATGTGAATTTAAGATTATCATTTATTCAATAATTTTATAATGTTGAATTTGATAACAAAGATATCATTTTCATTATCAATATGATTTTCCAACAAACCGGTTGCCAATTCAAATTATTTATTTCGGGTGTTATGGATATCGAACGCGATACACAAGTGGTACATTTAAAGAATCGGCGAGAGACAAAAGAGAGAATAGGATTTGTAAATAATGTAATTTAAATGAAACTGAAAATGAAACTCATTATTTTTTCACATGTCCGAAATATGACAGTCAACGAAAAGAATTAGAAAAAAAATATTAATAAAATTTTCCCAGAATTTTATAAACTTGACAAAAATCTTCAACTTAAAAAATTAATTTTGTCTTTTGAATGTATGCAGTATGTTGCTCCATTTATTAAAAAGTCATTAATACTGAGGAAAGTGGACTCCAAGACTGCATAAGTTTATTGTATTTTGTATTCTCTTTTTGTATAACGTATTTTTGTATTTGTATCTATGTTAATGCCACCAGCCCGTTAGGGCATAAATGTGCATTTATGAATAAAGATAATATTCACAGTTGATAGTTCCTCCCACTCACAAAGGTTTTTGATATCTTGCAATGACACCAAAGTCTGTTATGTGCATGGTTGAAGCATTGATTTGCGCTTTTTTAAAAGGACATTTGCGCTTTTTTAAATGGACATTTGCGCTTTTTGTAAAAAGGACATTTGCGCTCTTTCAAAAAGACATTTGCGCTTAATTTTAAAACTGGAACTACATATGCTTTTTAAGATGTGCGTCTAAATACTAATATCAAAGCTACAGGTATCGGCTAAAAGCACAGTTGTCAAAGGTCACTACAATAACATATTTTATAAAAGGTCTATTCTAACTGAATATTTTTAATTTTTAAGTGCAAAAACAAATTGAGCTCTACTTTATTCCGTCATGCACTTTTCAAAGTGAGAATAACATTTAACTACGTAATGAAAAATGCTTGGAGAGTTGTATACAGTGAACTTGGAAAAATCTTTGTCATTTGTACCTCACTTGCTGTTTGAAGATAGGTAAACAGAGTTTTCGTAAAATATTAAAAAAATAAGAGCGCAAATGGGTGTTTAATTTAATACAGGTATGGAAAAAATTGAAGCGCAAATGTCCAACTTTTAGAAGCGCAAATGTCCACTCGAATTACAGGTAAAAAAGCGCAAATGTCCCCTAAGATAAAAATATTAAGCACAATATATGTAGTTTTTTGTGTAAAAAGTGAGAAATATATATTAAGTTGAGGTATTAATTTGATATAGTGTATCGTTCAGGTGAACACAAAATCATACCCTTTTATGTCAGAAATATTCGTTTAAACGGAGAAAAAAAAATTAAAAATACATCATTTTTGTAAAAATATTAATAATTTGATACTTAGAATATAATTTCATGTCCTTTGTGCAGAAATAATATCTTTGTGTGGTCCTTTGTGCTACTTTGTGCTCCTTTGTGCACAAAGGAGGTCCTTTGCGGTGTTTTTAGAGACACGTTCAGATGATACGTTCGCTCTTTCGTGAATTTAGCTTTGTTGCAGGGACACAGATAAGGCTTTGTTATTGGTCAAGTAAAATGATTAATTTTTGTTGCCGTGGTAATGCAAAATGCGGGTTATGCATGAAATATTTAAGTGTTGTCTTTTTCGCGCAGCAATTGTAACACTGATTCATTGGCACAAGAGTGAAATGCATAGCTAATTCGTTGATAGCCTCGTGGTATTTTGGACAACAAACATTTTTTTTATGTATATGGAATGAAAAATCATTTTTATCCTGAGCTTTCATAGATGAAAATACGCAAAGTCTTGTGATAAATAAGATCTGTGTTGCTTACTGCTTTTGTGTAGCAGCTTATAGGAAACACTGAACAGTAACAGTTGATGTTCATCTCTGCTTCACAGCTACATATGTTTGACAAACGATTCCAGAATTCCGATTGTTGAGTTATGCTGCATCTCGAAGCAAATACGAAATACGGGTGCAAAACATTGAACCCTTTCCATAAAAGAAAACATAACCAGTTATTTCATATCCTAACATTTCTTGATAACGAAACAAATTTGAAGGTTTTGCGCTTTTCAAAGATCTTCAAAGTATTCGGCATTGAGGGTAAACATATAAGCCATTACCTCTATAAATAACAAAAAGCATGTTTTCAAATTAAATAACAAAAAGCATGTTTTCAAATACTAGTATTTCAACTTCGGACAACAAGTGGTACTTAAAATGTACTTACAACTTTCGCAAACACTATTGTTCGATGTCTTCATGGATTATTATCCCCGCACTTTCGAAGAAAGTTCGGGGATAATGTTATACCCTCCGTCTGTCCGTCCGTCCGTCCGTCCGTCACACTTTTCTTGTGACTCAAACTCCTCCTACATTTTTGGATTTAGGGATTTAATTTTGTTGTAGAATTGTTGCATATAGTGTGCAGATGCGCAATAAGCTTTCGGATTTTCGATATTGGTCTTGGTGCAAACAAGAGGCCCCATGATGTCAATTTTTACACATGTGGCATGTGACACAAACTCCTCCTACATT
>MJUU01026211.1:30162-86910 GCA_002080025.1 Modiolus philippinarum
ATTTGTAATTGAAACCTTATACTCTTGCTCTGTTGCCGTATTTTTATAAATTGAATTAAATTATGGTTAGTAAACGAAATATTTAACACATCTTTTCAAAAAAAGATACGTATAATTATCACATATCATATACTTTTCTTTATCAGCAATTTTAATTATGCGCCAATTAATAAAATAAATGTTATAGATACCGATATACAAGATAACATACCTTCGCAGGTGGTGGTCATCGATGGACGCTGTGACAATGCACTTACTATTACTTTTAACGCAATATTGCGTAATGTTAAAATTTAGTGGTAACAAGAAAAAGCACACGATGAACTGGTCAGAAAACAATATATTTAATTTTTAGGACCTTTAAAACCGAATATGTCTCTCCTATTTACCTTTCCAGGCGAAAATTAAATTAGTTTTTATATTTAGCATCTTAATAAATGATAGATAATATTTTTCTGTATAAAAAACAGCCATCTGAAACAAGATTACCCCCTTTGTTCTTAAATATAAAGTACATAATTCAAATATACTCTAAGATGATCTCGACCACAATGTATCCAATGACGTATTAGCCTCTATATGAGTGATTTCCGGTATTGAAAAATGCATATTTGAACAATTGATAAAAATTTGGTTTCAAACGGCAATTTCTCATATACAGAGGGAGTGGACAAGGCTACAAATATGTTTAGGGGGGAAAGCGACATATAAAGAATGGTAATAAGTAACATTTGAAGAAAGTAGAAATTCATGTCATGTCTCCTTTAACAAATGCTTCATTGTTCCCATCTGTTTTGTTTACAACTTGAAGTTGTTAATGTATATCTAATCCCCGGGATTTAATCACTATATTTAATGTGTATTCTGTAACAGTTTATTATCCCCAGGGGAATAATTTATCTATTGAATGAAATTAAGCTCTCGTTAACTCTTGTTTCTTTTATTCGGAACAACGTTTTCTTTCTTGTAGATTAGTAAAGAGCGAGGTTATTCCGAAAGACTATAAAACTATCCAATATAGTGTGAGCCCTTATGGGCTCACACAATAATTGTAAATATATTGAATATGTTATCTGCAGAATATCACATTACATATGTATATTCTTCCTTTATATTTACAGTTATGGAGTTTTCGTTTTTGGAGATAATTTTCTATTTTGGAGATGGGATGTTGTCTTTTTGACATTTACCCCATTTCCTTTACTTTTCATGTAATAGACTCTTTACTTATGCTCATTTTGAAATTTAATTATTATAATATTGTACAAATTAAAAGTAGGAATTTTGTCAAATTTTGTACAAATAATAATGCGTACAGCTATGTTTTTTTACAAAACGAATATACAAATTATAATTTGAATAATTTAATTTTATTGTACAAATAATAATTTGCACACAACATATAAACTGAGGAACAAACCAATTTTGGTAAACTCAACTTTTGAACCATGAAATATGCCAATACCAGATGTGTACCAGATGTTACATAATGTATAATCCTAACTTGTCACCGTGGAAACGATGTTATAATGCATATAGGCAATAACACATATTCGGAAACTTTAACAATGTAGATCTTATAATAGATGTCATTATGAACATTTTGTAAGATTTTGTCTTTATTATGTAAGTAAATATTTGCATTTGACTGTCATGTTCCATTTAGAAGAATTAACAATTTATACATTATCAAATAGTGTCGAATTTTAAACTAAGATTTTCGATTGCAGTCATAATGTATTATGGCCATCTTTTTTTACCACAAATGGCCAATTGCAATTCGGTGTAAGAAACGGTGGTCTTCCAAACGTTTAGATTTTATCTGCACTGAAGAGACATAAGTTGTCGAAATGCGCATATGCAGAATCAAAATTCACAGTAACGTCGGTATTTTGTTATTATTTACACGATAAGTGAACGAAAATCCGTCCACGTTCTGAGGGGTTTACATGCAAAATTGTTGTGACGGACATTCTCGATGATCAGTACTGAAATTATACATATGTCTGATGACTATCATATTATTATGCCTAATTAATATCGACTTTACGTATAAAACTGCTCAATAATGAACAATTACAAAATATTAAGATTCTCACTTTAGATCCAATGTTTTAAATAAAACCAGCACCAGCCGCTGCCTTAGATTACGAACAGCACTTTAAAATCACATTCGATAGAGCACCATTTTCTTGAAATTCCAAGTATATATACGAAACGGTTTTTCATATAATTTTTGTAGTTTTTGATAAGGTTTTTGCAATTCATTTTGACCTCTGCCTTAAATAGTTTTTAAATACAGTCAAACCATATACAAATTCAACGTAAAAGGCAAATAAACACTGTATGGGTAATACATTTTTCTTAAATACAGTATAGGTTGATCTTACTATGCTGAACATTTTTTGATTTTGACTTTTATCTACATCTTCTTTTTTTTGTTGCAAAAAAGGTTATAACTCCATGTTTGTCTATCGGATTTTCTACAAAATTAATGTAGTTAGATCGTAGCACTTGTATCCAATTTTTGATTATAATGGGTTTTCAGCTGTTCTATAAACTTTGAAGAGAAAATTGCTTTCCATTTGGACAAGTAGCTTGGACGAGATTTTTGTTAAAACTTAAAAGTTGACCCCAAACCGACGCCACGTTATAGCGGAAGCTCACTTTATTCCCCGGCCATGATGAGCTTTAAACTTCAACTTCAATAATGTTCATCAACAAAATCTTCAGCAGTAGACATCAAGCTGATATTAACTATGTACACGCGTGAACCTTGGAGCCTCAGTGCCAAAAATAGAGTTCAAATAAAAATCAAACATGTATATAAACTGTACAGAGAGTTTGTTGAGGTGGTTTAACCAATGACTACTATCTTAAAGGCATCAAGGTCCGGGACAGTCACCACTCCAGCTGGTAGCTGGTTCCAAAGTATAACGGTCTGAGGGAAGAATGAATTCTGGTATGTTGTAGTATTGCATCTGACGGTTTGGAATTTTATGCTGTGCGAGTTTCTGGTTTCGGTAATTGAAGTTGGTACTGGATGGTAGGCAGGTGGTTTTGCTACAGGGTGGTTGATTACTCTATACATAAGGGTGACGTCAGTGTTGACTCTCCGCTCTTGAAGTGTTCTCCATCCAAGATGTTTCACCATTGCTGTGGTACTTTCAGGTTTCCTAAAATCCAGGGGTCTGTTCAAAGCGAGCTGCATTTTTTTGTATTTGCTCTAACTTATTGATGTAGGTTGTGGTATGAGGGCTCCAAATAGTTGAACAGTACTCCAATTTTGGTCACGCAAGGCTTGAGTATTCTCGTTCTTTCACCTTTGTGGACAGTTTTTGAGGTCACGTTTAAGGAATTCAAGTACTCTTGATGCGTTGGATATTGTCGTTTCCATGTGGAGGTTATATTTCATCTTGTTGTTCAGTTCAACTCCCAGGTAAGGATGGTGCTCGACGATGTTGAGGTGTTGGTCCTGCATTTTGTAGCAATATTTACTCTTAGCTCTTTTGTTTGTGGCTTGCATAATGGCACATTTTACGACATTGAATTCCATTTGCCAGGCTTCTACCCACTGTTGGATGGTATCAAGATCTCTCTGTAAGACTAGATGATCATTAACTGATGTTATTGGACAATAGATGACACAGTCGTCGGCAAATAGTCGAACAGTTGATTTGATGTTCTCATTAATGTCATTAATGAATACTAGGAAGAGTGTTGATCCTAGCACAGTGCCCTGAAGTTACTTGGGAGCTTCTAAACCGTTTACCTTCTACTACTACGAGTTGATTTCAGTTAGGTAGGAATTCATCTATCCATTTTCTAGAGACGTCGGATGAACAGAAATCTTTATAAATGCTGGTTGACTCTGCGGATATATAAATAAATAAATAAAAGCGTTGTTTCATTGCTTGTTTTTGCCATGTATTTGTAGAGACTTTGTCTTTAAGTTTTTTTGTCGGACAACAAATGACAGAAGATGTAAGAACACTTTGCCATTCAATTTTATGTTTGTTGACAATCCCGCATGATGATATGTCATAAACCATGGATGTGCCATTACTCGACAATTAGCAATAAATTTAAACCGGTACTAGAAGCCATCTTGAACATATTTAGAGGTATGACCTTAGCTCATTGTTGAAGGCCTCGTGGTGACTCAAGATGAAAAAGAACAATGAAAGTTGTCCCATTACTTGTTTTTGCCATGTATTTGTAGAGACTTTGTCTCATTTGCATTTACCCAATATCCCTTCATTGCTTATGTTAACTTTGTCTGTTCCATTCATTTTTATCAAAACTATGGTATTTACCCCGTTGATATTTTAAATAAAAATCGAATTAGTCTTAAAGATTCATTTCAATATTTTCATAGTGGAAAAACGACCAGACATAAAACAAGTCTTCACTACTTTTTGAAATACCCCCACCATCTCTATTCCCTCCTTCTAAGTCATCCAAAAACTGCTGAATAGAAAATAATTAATTTTTATGCTTGATTGTAAAAATGAGAGAACTTATTCGATCAAGGGTGATCAGAAAGTACAATTTATCAAAAGTGAGTCAAAATCATATTAATTTCGTAATTATGTGAAAATAATCGAAAGGGGTGATTTTCGCACGGGCGTTTCAGAGTATCATAGCCTACTACTGAAAAGATAGTACTCCCAGTTTCTCGTTTGCCCTTTCAAGCATTTATACATTCATTGTATTGCCCCAGACACAATCGAGGTGACATGTTGTTAATCTACGTTTCTTTTACTATATTCTGATTATTATCATTTTTTGTCTTAAAATATTTTTTTCCGAGCGATTATTTTCAAATGGCTCATTGGAATGATTTCAAACTCTGCATAAAGTTGGACATCTTCTGAGGTTATATGGTATGCGTTTTAAAGTTTCAATATGACTACCATTTCCAACATTGCCGCCAAAATACGTCAAAATTTTAATTTCATCGGATTTCAAGGAAAACTGATTTCTAGGAAGGTTTAATGCTGCAAATAAGATAACATCCTCGACTTGGTCGACTATTGTGACCGGCTTATGCTCGCAATTGCTAATCTAGTTGTTTTCTGTTTTGTATAATCATTTTGTATGTCATTTGAATTTGTGTATTGCTTAATCATATCTGGAGTTTTCACACGCCTGACATTGTCTTGCTTGAGAAGATCAATAAGATTACATTTACCATTCCAATGAGCCATTTGAAAATAAACGTAGAATAACAAGATGTTCAACTTCATTCAATAAGCTCAAGAATGTCTTACCAATTGGCTGTACAACAGACATTGCTTTGTCAATGGCGTTGTCGATATTGTGCAGAGTATTTCAAAAATCTACTGATATTTCGATCATCTTCAGTCACTTCTTGCTTTTTCTTTCAACTTTCTTCAATGTTTAGAAACATTCACACAAAATATACAAAAACTGGAAGAAAAAAATTGTGCAATTGTTTCAATGTATCTTAAAATATCTTTTTCAGTTAGAGTTTCCGGTAAGTTAAAGGAAATCCCTGATGGAATCGTTTGAATAGCATTATCGAATGTATTTAGAACAAATGTCTCTGTATTCTTTCGATGTTTGACGGTTTCACCTTTTTAAAACCCACGAGGCTAATCTAACCCTACAGTCTAACTTTTTCCCGTCAACCATCAAAACAGGTTTTTTTTTTATTATCTGTTGTGTCCGAGTTAAGGTCAGGAAGATTTCACAACGCTCCTCTTCGATAGATTCTTCTAATGGTCCACATTACGTAATACATTTTCCCTTTGAATGGCTAAATTTTATCTTTAATTTTCGTTGATTAAAAATATAGTTTCTCTGTAAAAAAAATCAAGTTTATTTTGAAGGGCGGACATAAGATGAATAAACCGCGGTGGGCATCTGTAATTTAGGTCGGCCCACTTTACAGTTTCGGACGATATAAATCCACATATTGGAAAAGGTGTATTTGCTTCCGTTAACAAGCTGAACGAATTCTGTAGTCGTTTTGTCGCGTTCTTCTTAGGATTTAATACAGAAAACAACATATGAACAATTTTTTTTTCTACAACAGGTTAACTATCTTCCACTTCTGAACCCATTTCAAAATTTTTGAAACTGTCCCCCAATTTTTGATTTCAATTTCCTTTTTCACAATTCAAGCTGAATAGAAATTTTGTCAATCGTTTACGGTAATTGTAAAATAAAGATATCCTCTTAAACTGTGTAAATGGCAGAATAATAAATAATATATGTATATGTAATATATTACATATTATATTATATGAAAAAGGAAGGAAATGGGGGTAAATGTCAAGGAGACAATATCCCATATCCAGGTTAAAATGACCCAAAACAAAGCATCTAGGGGTCACCGTATGGTCTTCAACACAGTGAGGAACCTCACACCATATAGTAAGCCCTTAATGGCCCCAAAAAGGTAAAAAAGTGAATATTAAATCAATGGAAACAAACCACATCCAATATATATGTTTATATAATAGCAAATAAAAGGACTTTTGATAGGAAAAAAAGAAACCATAAAAACTTCACCGTAACAGATAATTTGCATGAAAGAGTCCGAATACCTGATTTTCTTTTAGGATAAGATGTTGTCTTTACATTGGACAAAATCATTCCTTTGTCTTATTATCCGTTTCCCCAAAAAGATACCCACTATAAAATCTGAAATAAAATTACCAAACAAGGGAAAATGCCATTTGAAAAGCTCTTACTTTACCTTGTGCTCAAATGTAAAGGGCAAAGTTAAAAAGAGAAAATCAAGACTTTTGTATAACAGGTTCAATTTAACATTTTAAGACTAAGTCAAAAGGTTAAAACTTAAAGGTGTCTGCAGGGTATTGATTTCCCATTATAGAATTTAGTGGAATTTTATGTGTAGAAATATAATTGTAATATTGTTCAAAATATAAAATAAAATTTAGGGGTCACCGTTCATTTAAGCGCAAAGTCCGATATTGAAAAGGTAAAGATTTTACATAAAAATAATAGGGAAATTGACTTTATGAAGGGATAACTTAAAAAATCTTTTATAGATTTTGTTCATACTTGCGTATTTTTTTAGATCATTATATTGTTTACATATAAAAAATAAAAATTAGGGGTCACCGTTGAAATAAGAGAGATAAATTATGAAAGGTTAATTTTTCTAGTGATATGTATATGAAATTTTTAATCAAATTATCTCCCTTGTTTAATGTCTGTGTTCTGTAAATCCAGCAACCGCTTGTTTTGTTTACCTTTATGTACATAGAATATTAAAAAAGGAATAGGGAATGAAAATTTAAATACTTTGGAACTTTCTTTACATTTTAACCATTTTGTTAAATTTCTTTAAGAATGAAACCTAAATGAACAAGTATTAGACAAAAATGGCGGAATAATACCACTGAGACACCTTAAGACGAGAAAAGAAAATTGCAGTAAAAATTTATTTGAAAAGCAAATCGCTTTACATCATAACGCTATTAAAAATAATACTTTGTGTATGTATATATCATGAAAGTCAAAAAAAGATACATGAATCTTAATGCAAGCTGTTCGATGCAATTTAGTCATTTATGTACTGAAGTGTTTTTCCAGCACAACAATTAGTGATCAGTCCCAAAATGGTCGACAGTTAATTTGTTTCTATAATATAGTTTTTTCTTATAAATAAATTTCTTTATGCAACGGTATAAATTGATATTTGAATATATTGTGACTGCAATATTTTATCTTAAATGCTACCTGAAAAGGCCCATGTTGTATACCGGTATCTAAAATGAAATTACTGAAATACCAAATTATTAGACACAATAATTGTCAGTGGGAGGAAATGTATATCGTTATCCCTTCATTAATATTTAATTGTGCTTAAGTCAGTATTGATCATAGAAAATATCTTATGAGAACAGAAAATGAAAACTAGTCAACATTTGAACGAAAAACGAAATGGACGGAATTGGTTTTGTATTAACATTGGCAATGTCCTGCTCTTTTTGGAGTGTTTTTCTCAATAGAGGTAGAGCATTCTCTTAACCTGGCAAGAGTATATAATATTTTCAAAATCAGAAGATTATAATATAAGAGGCCATATTCTGTTAATGTAACCATCATAAGGAACGAAATACAGTCAACAAACAGATATGTGATGTCATACAAGATCGCTTGAATCATAAAATCTTATTTATGATAAATTTACATTAACATGATTACGTATTTTGTGCAACTCGTGACGGATACGGAATCGTCTTCATCCATAGTTTAAAACACAACTTAATCTGAAACATTCATCATTGCAACGTCGTGAATAATAGAAACTATTATTCAGTTTACTCCGAGTTAACTCCTTAAAAAGGTTTGTCGAACAACATCATGTAAAGAAAACTAATATATGTCTTGTTCGTATTATGTTAAGAACATAATCACTCCTCCTCGACCAATGAAAAATCTTCATTTGGAGCTTTAATTCTTGTAAACCACACTTTTCTATGTGGTTACGTGATATTAGAAGGCTATAGGCAATTGTGGACAATCTGACTGAGAAGAGATTAATACCTAGGGCTATGCTGATAAGTGTTACTTATGGCAGTGGCACTGGCAAAATGGCCAAACAAAAGAATAATTCGTCAATTTTTCAAAAGGTTTTAGGATATTCAATAATACAAGGATTTTTAATACTTTATTTTTTATTATGAGCATGCATCATCATTTGTCTGTGAAAAATACTTTAGATAATCAACAATTTTTAAGAATAAAGACCACACCAAGTGCCAAAAACTGATCTTTGTAAGAAAAATCTACTTAATTTACTGCTGATGTGACACCTTTTAATCTTCAAAAATTAGGTACAAATACAAATACTTTATTCTGGATAACCTTTGTTAATACAATGGTATACAGAATTTTCTATTTATGGCTAGTGGTCCTCGGTCACTTGAAAGTGAAACAAGTGGTGTGTTTTAAGTAGAAATAAACATAATGTAAGTGGTAAAAAAAAGTTGACTTTCAGCGATTCTGAGAACAATTTTTGTTCATCTATACGACAGTTCAATTTAAAAAAATATGGCAAGCCATCTGTCGATATCTATGGAAATAGAGAGAAATCTCTTCATCGCTTCAAACACGATTTATTCTCACCTCTCTTTTAAACAGGTACTGCAGCAGTATTCACCAACGTAGCTCTGAGAAAAAGTACAATTCAGTCATCACAGTTTGGATCCGGTTACGATTCATATATAGCAGTTGACGGTAAGAAGAAAACAAAAGGTATGTTTGGTATTGCAGGGATTTGCACACATACCGCATGGCATCCAAAGGAATGGTGGATGGTAAACCTAGGAGATATATTCGACATATACAATATTACTATCTATGGGAGGACGGATTGTTGTGGTGAGTTTCTACAAGTGAAGTTGGATACTTCAAGCGTCAGAAAAAAAATCTGAACAAAACTCTTTTGAATATGTACAATTTTGTTGCAAGAAAAGATACCTATGAATATATTACACAACCACCTCATGATGAAATAAGATTAACTTATGATGTCCTTTAATGTAATGGAAACGAACCATTTTACAAACGGACATTTATCAAAAGCTATTTTTTCATTGAGAAACACCAGCCAGATCTCCTGATCAGATCCTCTTTTTAAAAATTAAATGAATAATGGTAGATTACGGATCTTTTCTGATGAATCCATTAAAACCCTTTTTGAACATGTTCTAAATGGTAATTTTTCATTCTTCTTCTATTTGCTTTTGAGGTACAAATTGTCAATGCAAAGCCAGTACAAAATCTATTGATATTCTTTTCACATTTTCAAACACTTTATTCGTAAAAACGAGTACATGTTTATTCAACCATAGGGAAACGGGACAGATGAAGCGGAAGTTTTTGTACCCATAAACCGGTTTAACCCTACCGCTGGCCTTTGCTAGTGCCGGTGCCAAGTCCGGCTGTCCTTAGTTCCTATTGTTGTTTACTTTTGTCTTATTTTTGATTTTCTGTGTAGTCCCCTGGTCGACCATTGTACATGTTTCCTGTTGTCCCTTTTATTTTACGACGACCTTTCCATATTCTCTGCTTGAAATCATCAATTAACAATGTTCTCACTTTAAATATCAATTTGAATTTCCGAAATTCCTAACATGATAATTGAACTTCCTTGAAAGATATGTTTAATGTTGTCCTTCTACTGTTAATTGTAGCTAATACAAACAACATTGGTTGAGGATGTATTAAGGTGGTACAGTACTAGTGCTTTATAAGTTTGAAATATTGGCATGACTTATTACTCCCCTTTAGGTCGTTGTCTTTTTGACACTGTCCCCGTTTCCCTTCTTTTTCCTATTCAAGATGAAGAACAACAATATAAACGTTATTCAATTGATTGGTTCAATCATGTATTTGTAGAGACTTGTCTTACGTGCATTTACTCCATATCTTTTCCTTTTTTACCTTAATTACATTTCATATTTCAGACGATAGGTTTCAGGACTTCGATGTGTATGTCATTGCTCCAATCAAATGGACTGAAGCTGAATCATTCAATACAGTCGACCATGGGAAGGTCATCTTTCAACATTATGTACGACCACCAACTAAATACATCAACATCAATTGTCCAGATGGCACATGTGGACAATTCGTCAGACTACAACATCGAGGAAGCCGAATTTTATCACTATGTGAAGTAGAAGTGTACGGAAAACCAATCTCATGCGTAAAAGGTAAATGATAGCCGGAGAGTTTACATTACTTTTCTGTTGTCCAGATACGTTTGATATTACATGTATCTACACTGCAGAGATATTAATTGCTATAATGGCTAAGTGCAGAACTCTTATTTAATGCAAAGTGTCATGATACTAGTATTTTATGGAATTCACTTCATGCTTTTTCCCGATTTGTTACGCTTTTTTATGACAAAAATGTCTGTAACTTCGATTGCTATTTTGAAAAAAAAAAAAAATGACATTTGAGAAAAATAATGAGTATCCCTCTGTCCTTGATTGATTTTGGCTATTTGTTCTCTTATAGGTTTTGAAAATATTCTGAATGCTGGTATTCCTAAATATTTTGATTTTATCTGCACTGAAGAGACACAAATTATCCAACTGGCCTTCTGCATGACTAACATTTATTGCCATGCAAATATTTTGCTATTCCAAATGACAGAATTTATTTTATTTTGGTTGCTTAGCTAGGTTTTAGGATTTTAGAAAGCTCATGCATACGGCATTGATGACGAATTTGACATTCCTATATTTGTTTTCAACCTTGAATTTATGTAAAAAAATAACCTTGAAAAATCTGGAAATTATCATTTAAATACCACTAACCATTTCCTATAATTAATAAAATACCTTGTACCAGCTATTCATTGAACAGATATATCATGATAAGGAGGGGTATTTGCCAAAAATACAAGTCGCGGGGCGGTAAAATTTCCCGAGCCTGAAAGGCGAGGGAAGGCTCGGGAAATTTAGACCCAAGACTTGTATTTTTGGGAAATACCCCGACTTATCCTGATATATCTGTTTAATTACACCGAATTTCTATCATTGAAGCGCACATATGACTCCGAGACAAATACCATGGTGGAGGGGTATTTGCCTATCTTTTATTATACTTTATGCAAATTTCTTTTTTTATCCATTAATTTCATTGGACAAGCTGTATTTGTTAATTTTGACTAATCATTCGTTAGCCCCGCCCAACCATAGCAACGGGTGTTGATATCTAAAATTAACACCCGCTCAGCCCGAAGTTTGCCGATCTTGAAAATTAACACCCGCTCCGACCGAAGTTTACCGATTTTAATTCCAACTTGAGAAAGAGTAAATCATGTGACATGTAATGTTAATTTTTTCAATGTTCTTGTTCTAGTTATTTTTTAACCCTTTTGCAACTCGGAATTCAGTATAATAAAAATCATATTGCCCTTG
The DNA here is from genome assembly GCA_002080025.1 of Modiolus philippinarum. Classification (NCBI taxonomy): domain Eukaryota; kingdom Metazoa; phylum Mollusca; class Bivalvia; order Mytilida; family Modiolidae; genus Modiolus; species Modiolus philippinarum. The sequence continues at coordinate 42,102 of MJUU01026211.1, forward strand.
GATGAAGATGTAAGGGCGATTAACACACTTGGTGAAAAAATTATCACCCACCACTTCATGTCGGATGATAATTTTTTACCTCGTGTGTTAATCTACCCTAACATCTTCATCCAAGGGCAATATGTTTATATTGTCAATAATTGCCTAAGGTAAAAGGCCATGACGACGATACATGAATGTTTTTTTTTTGTTTATATTGAAGCTGCTGGCGTGTCACAACACCGTGTATATCCTGGTCACAGATATGCAGGAAATACAGTTGAAACACTACCAGTAAACAGTGTAGTACATTGCATGGTGATCTGCAAGAATATTCCTTGTTGCTTTGCAGCGAACTTCAACAGTAGAACAAAACAATGTGAGATGAAGAAGAAGAATGAGTCTGCACATACAGATGAACTCGTTCCTGAAAACAATTGGAATGCTGTAACTTTGTACTAAAATAAAATGACGAGGGGGTCGATAACATAGTGTTATGGTTTGTGTTTGTTAAATCTGCCTTTTCAAGTATTATTTTTACGAATTTCTTTTATGTATGCTATATATATTAGGAATTGATTTTCTCTAGAAAGAAATGGAAACGACAAGGTTCCCCATCAAATAGCCAATTAAATTGAAACTTTTCCACTAAAAAAAAAAAAATTAAATTTCGAACATAAATATTAAAAAAAAACTGAATTTCTAGGTATAGTGAGGTGACGTCATTGACATAATTACTTAAAATGAAGATATTGACCATTTTAAGATATATGTTTGGACTCTGGAAACGATTTATACTAATTTTATGTTATTCTGTTTATTTCAACCATGAATACTTTTAATATATTCGAACATTTAGATCGGTATTTAGCCAAAATTATCTAGAAATAGTTTTTCTTGTAAGAATGACACTTATGTAAAATTTTCTGATAGGGCATTAAAATTTACCATTTTATCGCACCTTCGTATACGTTAAAATATTGATGTAGATGCTTTTGTTCATGAACATGTTCTGGATTCATTTTACAGTTTAATGATTAAGGTAATATGAATCTGATGTTTAGAATTCAAAATCCCCTTCTTTTATCCATTCAAATTAATTGAAATTTATTTGCCAATTGATCCCTTTCTATATGTTCATAATTTTCCAAAAACAGTACATAATAACCTGCAATAATAGTGCCAGTATTAAAGTAAAGAAAACTCAACAGGACTTCAGTTTCACTCCGAATTATGTATTGCTTATGTCTCAAAAATCACTCTTCCAGTTTTTGAATTATGACTTTTTTTTCGCTAAATTGTGCTTACTTTTTGCTTTTATCCAAATTTAATCATTCAAATTGTAAGGATCATATCTCGTTACTATATATTAAAGTGGAAATTAAGGGCCGTTTCCACCCATAGTGAACCATGTTCTTTTAGTTAGAATACTGTTTTGTTGTGTATATGACAGAGTACAGTTCTTTTAAATATATCGTTTCAAAGAGATACAGGTAATTCATATTTCAAATAAGATAGGCGCAAAATCAAAGCCTTGGGTAAATAGAAAATTTATTGTTTTAATTATACCTTCTATCAGCAATAAAAATGAAAATTTGATTCTTTGATTCGATGAAAATCAGTCAAAGATGGCTGCAATATTATTTGAATTTATTGTAATGCCACAAATTAAAAAAATATTCAAGGGAAATATAAAAAAAAACACCTAACATTTTTGCTTTGGACGTAACTTGCCTTCTTCAAGTAATAGGGAATATCGACAAGATATTCTGCTTGCATCCGTTCAATTAGCTATGAGATCTAGTGACCTGAAAATTTTACACACACAATGGCCTCTCACTGATACTGCCGAAGTCTACTGAGATTTATGATGATTCTCCACTAAACCCTTTGGGAAGTCTTGAGTTTGATTTTTCTTCAGAAGTACGGCAGTGTTCTATCAACACACTAGGCTCCATATTATCGGCGTGAACCCTTTACTCATATTTCAAAATTCGTATTGTCTTTTTCTCTCCTTTTAAAATTGTGGTCATTGAGTTAGTAGTCTACCAGCATTGGGTTTTTTATTCTATAGGAAATTAGGACAATTAAAGGGGAGGTTAAGGTACCCATAAACCGGTTAAACCCTGGCTCGCTTTTGCTAGTGCCTGAACCAAGTCCGGCTGTCCCGAGTTCCTATCGTTGTTTACGATTTTCTTATTTGTGTTTTTCATGTATTTTTCCCTGGCAGATTGTGGCATGCAATTGTTATTTTCAGCGATTGTAGATGTTTTCCCTTTTTTCATTAATTTGTCTCTTTGAATTTCTAATTTCCTCGGAATCTGTTTATTCATAGGAAATTGATACGAGCAAAAAGTCTTCAATGGTCTAGCTTAAAACAACTATATCAATGCAAATTAGAAAATCAATATAATTTTCTAAAACAATCCACTGGATTGTTTTCACCGATGACGAAAGTTTCATCTAGTGTTTGAATTATCTATCATGTTTTTGAAACAGTAGTCAAAGTGATTGTTGCTCTTCTCAATTGAAACTTTACTATTTATTACCAAAAAATTCTTCAGCAAAATGGTGGAAAGAGAATATACTTAGAAAAAGACTTTAAATAGATTGCTCACGAAAATTTTACCAAATTTGAACTAGACACTGTAAAGAACCATTTTATATTGTGATAGGAGAACCTTTGTGAGCAAGCTCACATATCCCACGCCCCCCACATATCTGATATTGATATTGATATCTTATTGAACACTGAAATAAAAGATTATCACAAATCTTTCTATCTAAAAACTGTAGGAGCAGTTATCCCAACAAATGATATACCCACAAGTGATGGCATACGGAAGGACTACAAATGATGTACCCTATAAGCAGTATTTTGCATAAACATGACAAAATTAAAAAATATGTATTTTTCTGAAAAATTATCAAAAATCAGAATCCAAGTAGTATGCACATTTTTTGTTATATGCACAATCAACCTGGAAAATAAAAACCTTGTATCTCAAAAACAATAGGAGGAGTTATCCAGACAAATGATGTACCCTATAAGCAGTATTTTTGCATAAAAATGGCAAAGTTCAACAACGTGTATTTTCCTGAAAAATTATAAAAAATTAAAAGCTAAATAGCATGCACATCTTTATTATACGCACAATTTACCCTACAAAATTAAAACTTCCTACCTTAAAACTTATGAAGAGTTATCAGAACGAATGATGTACCCTATAAGCAGTATTTTGCATAAAATGACAGACAAACTTCAACAATGTATATTTTTCTAAAAAATAATCCAAAATTAAAATCTCAATCAACCTGCAAAATAAAAACTTCCCTTCTTAAAAACTGTATGAGGAGTTATGTATATACCCACAAGTGATGACGAACAGACGGACGGACGGACTGACTGACTACTGACGGACGGACGGACCAGTCAAAAACTATATACCCTCCGCAACGTAGTTGCAAGGGTGTGATTATTATGTCTCCAAATCGAAATTTTGGAATAAGCAATGAAGGGATATGGAGTAAAAGCAAATGAGACAAAATTTCCACGAAATTCCTCGGAAAAACAAGCAATGGAACAAGGCTTTTATCGTTGGTAGAATTAATGTGTTTATTCAAAGCTATGATTGATAACATATTTGTAAAATTTGGAGGGCTAATTGTGTGTCTCTTTTAGCAGATTTGTTTGTTTATTCTTACGAAGCCAGGTTCATACTAGGGCTAGTTCAGACAAAGGATAAAAAGCTAGCCAAGTCAGTTTATTCCAGCTTCTATTAAATAAATGCTGTTCTTTCATTAAACATTTTAAAGATAACCTTTACCTTATATACCCAAATGAACTCGAAATAAAAGAGACCACCAGCATCATATCTGAACCTATACCTCTACATTGACGACTCTGGACGTCTGAAAACAAAACTTTACGACAAGCGTGATGATTTCGACTTTCAAATAGCAAATTTCCCGTATTTGAGCAATAATATTTCCGGCACATGGCTTCTACATTTCACAACTCATCCACTATGCCACATTGCCATACCTGTAGTTTGAACAGTGGTTTTTGTCAACAAAGCGAAAATACCTTCTCGAAAACTGATTTATCAAGGGCATGCTTAGTTATTGCTGCAATTGTCAGTACAGAGGTTTTACGGTAGCATCATGATTTCATAGACCAGTAAAATGTTTCAATTTTACAGATGAGAATAGATATCGTTGGATAGATTGAGTTTAATACTGGACTGGACTTCTGACTGGCAATGTGACGGGTGCCACTCGCAGAGAAGATCAGGCTTACCGTGCAAGAGCACCAGATAAAACCTCTGTTTGTGTAGGTGTTCACACTGCAAGTGCTTTAGTTTTGTGGCTGTCTTGTTTATTTTTGTTTGTTTTCAATTCGTATTGGATATAGATTGTCATAATTTTGAATTTCCCCCTTTCCTAATTTTTGTTTCGGTATTCGCTTGCCACGGCCTCAAAATTTTGTCTGACAATTTTCTAGGAAACAAAGGATCAATCTTAACCATTATTCACAAAAAAGATGGATCCCTATGCAAAAAGCTGCAATCAGGTATGGATTTTTTTGAAAATGGCACCGTGTGCCATGGAAATAGAAAAAAGACGAGAAATTTAAAGTGCACAGACTTAGCTACAACGTTGCAGAATAGTGGCCAAACTTGTAGCGAACATGTTTTTAGCCCCACGTTTTGATTTTTGTATCCACATCCTAATACTATTATAATTGTAAACAGGAAGTAGATGACAGACTGACCTGAATTCCATAACCCATACTAAAGTCACTTACAAAATTTCAAGTGGCTGTAATTTAGAGTTGCTGAGAAAAGTGTTAAGAAAATTATCACAATTGACATTACTTGTTGAAGATATTCTAAGTTTATAAACAGGAAGTAGATGACAGACTGCCCTGAATCCCATAAGCACAATATAGAACCCCATACTAAAGTCACATACAGAGTTTCAAGTGGCTGTGATTTGTAGTTGCCGAGAAAAGTGTGACGAAAATTTTTATCATTAACAGTACTTCTTGAAAAATATTCCAAGTCTGTAAACAAGTAGATGTCTGAATTTAATAAGCACAATATGGCACACCATACAAAAGCCACATACAAAATTTCAAGTGGCTGTGATTTGTAGTCACTGGGAGAAATGTTACAAAAAAGTGGGACGGACAACGACGACGCCGCAAGACGACTAAAGTGATCCCTTAATGTCGCCACACACGACGTGTGCAGGCGACACAAAAATCAAAATGTGGTTCATTCAGTGAAATTCAGGTGTTGAGGGAAAAGGAAGGTCTTCCATTGTAACCCTTAGGGAAAATGTCATGTTCAATATTTTTCATTGTATCATTAAAAACTATTATCACCTGATCGATGAAACTTCATCGGAAAGTAGTGTGGCATGCGCATCAATTCCGGAGCATTGATAATCATAGAATATCTATGGCTGTCATGGAAATCTTACCAAAAATTTTGAGAAAAAAGTCTTTTGTACCGTAAGTTCTGTTGACTTCAGCATTATGTTTACAAACATTAATGGGGGGAAACACCTGCCAAAAGTTATTTCAAAAGAAAGTCTCTTAATGGCAACTAAATTGATTTGCGAATTCGTTTGGGAGACTTTTGTGTTACTCTATAGGTACACAGTAATGACTTGTTATTTTTCTTACTTCTTGGTAGCTTCTGGTAAGGTAACAGACATAAAAGGAATGTGTTGTTGAACCTATTGTCTTTATAATATTGGAATGAAGAGAATATTTATTGACCTCGCAAACAAAGAATTGACAAAATAAATCAAATGCACAGAGCCAATTACGTCGATTCGACATTGTTCCTTTGCCTACCCCTCACCAGGTCAAGAGCCATGGTAGAAACTTTCTATGTCATATTTATGAAACTGGATACAAAGAAATACAACAAACCAGATCCTGGTTGAAGCAAGACAACACCATTTCAAGTTTGTATACAGAATAAAATAGTTAATTCATTTATAGACAAATACTGCATTGCTGTTTATTTCTGCAAATATTCTTTTAATGTTTCGTGTTTCATTCAGTTACCAAAATCAATATTATAATATAGAAAGATGACTTTATCTAACTTGCTATTATGTATATTATGACGCTCTCTTAACGAAAGATTTTTGCATAAAACGTCAGGTTTGTAAATGGTCAAAGTTTAAAATGCTGTTGATTGAATTAGTATCATATATATTTAACAATAATTTCAAAACTTGGCGACTTAAACTAAAGGCTCAGAGGCTGAGCCTGTATCGCTCACCTGAAAAAATTCTGCTTTGCAATGTAATTTTTTACCAATGGAGTCTAATGTTTAGCTAAGTTCTCCATTAGTACACATGTTTTGTCTGATCTTATTGAAATTGGTAATTTTAGCAACGGACCTTCTATATATTCAGTTAAATATGCTTGAATAGTTTCAGAGAAGATGATGATAAAGATGGCTTTCTCATACCAGGCTCCAATGTTAAACTATGTTCTGCACTAGAGGCCAGGTTTTTTGTCGGATCGAAATGAAATGTCTGTTGAGTAATTTTTGTAAAGTACCCTCCGTACATTATCCCTGTAAAGTTTGGTTGAATTTGCTCCAGCGGTTTCAGAGAAGAAGAAACATGTGTTTTTTACACATAGGGTTCAATGTTAAATTGTTGGTGGCCATGTTTTTTATCGGATCGGAACGAAGTGAGCAATCTTCGTTAAGGACCTTTAATACATAAATCTTTTAACGTTTGGTTGAATTTGCTTCATTGGTTTCAGAGGAGAAGATGAAAATGGGATTTAATGTTAAACCTAAGTTCAGCGCTAAAGCCATGTTTAAAAAAGAAGAACAATCTTTGATATGGACCTTTAGTACATCATTCCTGTAAAGTTTGGTTGACTTTGCTTCAGTGGTTTCAGAGGAGAAGAAAATGTGATTTTCCCTTAGGGTCCAATGTTAAACTATGTTCCGTACTGGCAGCCATGTTTTTAAACGGATTGGAACGAAATGAGCAATCTTTGTTAAAGACCATTAGTATATCATCCCTGTCACGCTTACCCGTTTCAGAAGAGAAGATGAAAATGTAATTTTTTCCATAGGGTCCAATGTTAAACCTAAGTTCCGCGCTGCAGCCATATTTTTTTATCGGATGGGAATGAAATGAGCAATCTTTGTATAGGACCTTCTATACATCATTCCTGTAAAGTTAGGTTGAATTTGCTTCCTCGGTTTCAGAGGAGAAGATGAAAATGTGAAAAGTTAACGGACGACAGACGACGGACGCCAAGTGATAGCAATGATTCACATTGACACTTTGGGTCAGGTGAGCTTAAAACGTGTATTAATTTCAATACTGAAACTTTTAATTTAATGTCAGTGCTGAAACTTAATTGAAATAAAATTCATTTTAAGTTCATTTTAATATTTCGTTCTATTGATTTTTATAAACAATAATTTTAAAAATAATTATTTATCAAATGTTTATTTCTTTTATGTTTTGCCGATTTTAGTCTTTTATTTCATTTCGATAGAAGAAGCAGCGATTTCACTTTGTTACATGTACATGTATTTTACACTTGTTAAACCTTAAATATCTTTCGGATAAAATGTTTCAAAAAGTTGTGCCACAAAGACCTTTTTTAATTCGTTCAATTATCAAGTATTGTAAATCTGTCAAACCGAAACTTGTAAATATAGTTTGTACAACGATAACTAAGTTGATTATGAAATGTTTCACATCGAGTTCAATAATTTTGCAAATGTTTGAAAACAATCATTTGAAAATTTACTTAACAAGATGTGAGGAATTTTATAATTAAATAATTAATTTGTAATGAAGTGTTCTCTAAAGTCATTTAGGTATTCACCAGCCCAGTAGTCAGTTCTTTGGTGCTGACCCGAAAGCCGATTCTATTTGGAACCTTGCAATATCTAAATTTTTGTAAATTTTGTTGAAAACTAAGGAGTATCTCCCTCATGCAAAGCTCTGTCCTTAGCTGAATTTGGCTTTACATTTTGATTATATTGGTTATTTGTTCTCTATCAGTTTTGAACATCTTTGAGTTTATGGTCTTCCAAACGTTTAGATTTTATCTGCACAAAGGAGACATAAGTTGTCGAAATGCGCATATGCAGAAAATAAATTCACAGTAACTTCGGTATTTAGTTATTTGTTACCATTGGGTCGATGCCGCTGCTGGTGGACTGTTAGTCCCCGAGGGTATTCACCAGCCCAGTAGTCAGTTCTTCGGTCCTGACCCGAAAGCCGATTCTATTTGGAACCTTGCAATATCTAAATTTTTGTAAATTTTGTTGAAAACTAAGGAGTATCTCCCTCATGCAAAGCTCTGTCCTTAGCTGAATTTGGCTTTACATTTGGATTATACTGGTTATTTGTTCTCTATCAGTTTTGAACATCTTTGAGTTTATGGTCTTCCAAACGTTTAGATGTTATCTGCACTGAGGAGACATAAGTTGTCGAAATGCGCATATGCAGAAAATAAATTCACAGTAACTTCGGTATTTAGTTATTTATTTATGAAAATCATAAGAGAAATAGTTTTAACAACTCCAAAAAATTGTATACTGAGTGCCAATGAAAAAAACACCTGATATTTATGTTTAAGAAATCTTCTACGTTGAGCTTAAGATTTTTCCTTTGCTTTATTACTAAGCCAGGTGTCGCTTACAGTTTTGCATCCATGTATTTTTAGTTCACTCTTGAAAATTTGCCACATCATCAATGTTTGATTAAGTGGCCAAAATCATATTTTTCTAAATTGTCTGAACATTTCAATCACACTGACGAAAAATAAGAGAAAAAATCCGCATGCTTAAAATTCTGAGTTCCAATTTAATCAAGTTGTTTAGAGTTGAAACTTGTAAAAAATTGCAGTGTTCTGAATATTTTGGTAAAAATTACCGATTTTTGAGAATTTCATTTGTAAACATCAAAAAGATTTTAAAATTTGCGCACATATTCTAATAAGAGTGCAAAAGAAACTGATAAAATTTCAGACTTATTCATCTTGATTCACAGAAGATAAACCTTTAAGTAATGTCTTTAACTGGAAAACAAGGCATTTTGAGAAACAACCAATAGAATGTTTAAAGTCCCTCTCATTCATTGATTAAATGAAAACCAGTACCAAAACATTGAGATAGAAAAATGTTTTCACAGGGTTAAGCTTTGTAGTGGACAATAAAGAAAACTAATCATGCGTTATTAGCGCCAAAACCCCTTCTTGTGCATTTCATGCCATGCATTTTGGGTGGCGTGCTTTCAAAAATCAGTCATGAGGAAAATTGTTTTTTTTAAAGCCTGTGTAATCACATCGCGGCCACCAATCGCGCTAAATCATATCCAAATGATATGAAAACAATTTCGTTAGCGGGACGTCCGGATATGCGTTGCCGTTTTTCTGTGCACTTCGAAGATAAGTCTACTTTATTTTTTTCCTTATTGACCTATTATTTGAAAAAGGCGAATGTCATTAGATGTGTTTTCATGGTGCCTACCTTCACGGAAAAACACAATTACATCTACAGTGTGATACGTACGCTAGAACCTTTATTCTATGCTAATCGTCGTTGAAAACGCTATGAACGTACGAACAAGTGTCTCAAACTAGTTTGCCAACATTGATGAACTTTAGTTGAATAAACATATATGTTGGTCATTGGCTTGTCCTTGTCTTCTTATAAAATTTAATTTTCTTGATATTTGGGATATTGGTTGTGGTTTGTTTCCATTGATTTATTCATTTTTTACCTTTTTTTGGGGCCATTTAGGGCTTGCTATATGGTGTGAAGTTCCTCACTGTGTTAAAGACGGTACGGTGGCCCCTAGATGCTTTGTTTTGGGTAGTTTTAAACTGAATATGGGATGTTGTCTCCTTGACATTTACCCCATTTCCTTTCTTTTTCTTATTTGTTTGTCTATAAGAATAAACCAACACGTCTTCCCTGGGACGAAAAAAAGTATAGTACATGAAATCTGTAGAAAACGCACAGGATATGAGTTAACGGTACCAGAGATGAGTTAGCGGTACCGACTATGAGTTAGCTAACAAAAGGAAAAATGTACACCTATATTTGATTTATATGTTTGTACTTCCTTTCCATATTATTTATCAAACTTTTTAATAGCGCATCACCATACGTTGGGGAGAGTGTCATGCTCAATTGAAAATGCCGATTATGTAGTTTTTTATGTCAACATTTAAAGCTTTGACAAAATATTTGGTCGTTTTGCACAGATTCGACATATGTGTTTATGTTCAAGTATGTGCTTGAAGATCAACGTGTTATGTTAATTGCTGTAAAAATTCAACGGTATAACTGTCTTAACTTCAGATATTATATGGATACGTTATTGTAATGATGTTTTTTTAGGACATATAATGGGCATCTTTAGAGGTAAACGGGGAAAAAGGAATAATTATATCAAGAGTAAAGACATCATCTTACCGTCGAAACGCCGTATCATTGACTCTCTCTTTAAATTACCTGTTGCTTAGAAGTTTTTACCTTCTCCGAAATCGTCAACACCTATTACAAGTCCTAGTTGCAAGGTCCCACGTTTACTTTGGCCTGGTATTGACACATTTGTGAAGATACCGTTGTTTTACAGTCACCTCAAAGTTCCGTTACGAAACGATGGACAAAATTACCATTCAGCTGGAACAGTGAAAACCGAAATGATGATGATGGTGATGATGATATCACAAAATTGGGGAACAATTTCGAAAATTTTAATATCGGGTCAGAAGTGGAAGATAGTGAGCATACTGCAGATTACAATAGACTTGTTCATATATTGCCTTCTGTTTTGAAAACCTTTAAAAAAGAAGATGGATACAAAACTGTCATATCAGTTCGTTCAACTTTGAGAGTTCACACTGTTAGTGCTTTAGTTTTTTGTGATGTGTATGTAATGTTCGTGTGTTTTGTGGGCATGTGGTGTCTTTGGTCTTCCGTCTTCTGGTGTTCTTGCTTTTGCATTGTCTCTGGACTTTGATTTGTGTAATCTTGTGCTTTGTTCCTTCGGTATTCTACTGCCGTTGTTGTTTACGAAAATAAATACCAATTGTCAAATATTTCGTTTATCCTGTGGTCAGAAGCTGTCAATCAACTGTGGATCGGCCTAAACGACACCAGGCATATGAGATATGCAGCAGATGCCCAGCACTTTTTTTGGGTAGGAATGGAAATTGGTCGGAGGACGGTTTATTCGTTTTATGTCTGGCCTTCGAAATCAAACCGATTTTTTACAGGGAAACTATATTTTGGCTCCATAAAAATAAAAAATTAATTTTGCCTGTCCAAGTGAAAATGTGTTACGAAATGTGCTACCTTTAGGAGATTCTTTTCTTATTGAAGAGCAGCCCGGTATACTAAACTCTATGATTGACCTGAAGTCGGAAATAAGAGATAATAAGAAATCCTATGTTTTCAGGGTTGACGGAAAAAGAGTTAGAATGGAGAGATCTGGACCTTTCAGGATTTGAAAAAGGTGAAACAGTGCAAGAACGAAAACAAAACAGAGACAAAGAGGAAACTCCTATTGAAAAAAGGATACTAATATATAATATATCGAATAATTTACACAAGATCATCTTTGCCATTTTATGTAAATGACTAAATACCGAAGTTAATGTGAATTTCAATTCTGCATATGCGCATTTCGACAACTCATAGACTCAAAGATGTTATAATTCTGATAGAGAACTAATAACCAATATGATCTAAATGTAAAGCCAAAATCTGCTAAGGACAGAGCTTTGCATGAGGGAGATACTCCTTAGTTTAAAACAAAATTCACAAAAATTGAAAGATTCCAAATAGAATCGGCGTTTGGGTCAGGGTCGAAGTACTGACTACTGGGCTGGTACCCTCGGAGTATTCAACAGTCCAACAGCAGTGGCATAGACTCAGTGGTAACAAATGACTAAATACCGAAATTACTGTAAATTAAAATTCTGCATATGCGCATTTTGACAACTTATGTCTCTTCAGTGCAGATAAAATCTAAACGTTTGGAAGACCATAGACTCAAAGATGTTGAAAAACTGATAGAGAAGAAATAACCAAATTGCGAGAATTAAATAAAATGAAGAAAATAAACCTTTCTAGACTGAAATAAATATGTATTAGCAATAGATCTTTGCAATACTTTGATATACAAGATCGACGATGCCATTGACATAGCAATGTCTGTTATACAGTCAATTTGTAAGACAGGGGTTTATTTGAACCAAGTTGGACACCTTTTTGCTAAATCCAATCTAATTGATCTTCTCCGGCAAAACAATGTCAGGCTTTTGTTACCTCCAGATATGATTAAGCAATACACTAATTCAGATGAAGTACCTACTGATCATACGAAACAGATAGGCAATGAATGGATAACTGCTCGAAAGGACAAACGAGTAACGGGAAGTACTATCTATGAAGCAATAGGCTGTGATACTCTGAAACGCCAAAAAGAACATTTCGACAAGTTATTGAGTGGAATTACTCCAGAAGAACCTTCATTAGAAGTTCAGTCAGCAATGAGAAGGGGGACCGATTCTGAAATTCACCAGATTTCAACATTGTCATCTGAAGTAATGCCTATTTTTTTCCCATATTTGACATATCACGAAGAAGGTTTTTATGAAACCGACAATATACTAGTTTCACCAGACGGAAGTCTTAGATCCCAGGACGAAATTTCTTATGCATTTGAAGGCAAAGCTCCCATTGGCAATCTATTTACGACACCTGTTCATTATCAAGTTCCAGAACGTTATTTAACTCAAACGATGTTCGAAAAGAGAGCTATTGGTGCGTCATTGGGCACAATATATATGTCATGGTCTCCCGAATCGACCATAGTACTCCTAGCAGAAGAAAATTAGCAACTGTTTGAAACCATAATTACAGAAATTCAAAATATCTACTTTTTCAAGAATATCTAATGGAAGCGTCCAAGTCGATTGTCTGTACAATCTAAAAAGATAAAAAAGGAATTAATAGACATTAGTAAGAAGTGTATCTTCCTTGGAGAATTACATCTGTGGAAGGATTCGTTAGCGAGTCTACCAGTATATGTAAAAACCATTGCCAATCACCTTACTTTTTGTCAGAACAAGATTCACATTCTATTGGTAAGTTAGAATATACTGAAATACTAAGAATAGAAAAAAAGAAGGGAAACGGGGAATGTGGCAAAGAGACAACGACCCAAAGGGGAGTTATAAAAACTATTGGTTGGAAAAGAGGTCAATTAAATATTCGAATTGCATAGGCAAATTGCTTTACAAGTGGTTGTCGTTCTCTTGGCCAATTTAGATAGGTTATGGAAATCTGAAGAGCCACACGCTGTGTCAGTAATGTACTTTTTTTCGAGCATATAGTCTGTCAATGGACATCATGCGGAAATTGATGGCAAAATGTAAAGAAGAGTGTACCAAGAAGGGCATTGATGTAATTGTTTCCTCTGCCGATGGCGAGTTCTTACAGCTGATGGCACGTGGAAAAAATAATCAACCACACAATGCACCAACTAAGCCAGGATATTTGGTCACAAACAAATAAACTTACCAAATCACAACTCATACAAAGGTGCACGGAGGCTGCCAGTACATCTTATTCTTTGAAAAAAGAAACAGTTACAAGATTTTATTGGGGTAAAAGTGAATATGTGGTATGTAAAATAGATGTTGAATTGGACAAAGGATCACTTCGTAACATTCGTACATCGGTAAAAGGATGGTCTGCCTCCCAAAAAGTAATGAACATTGAATCGGAAGTATCAGAGCTCTCAGAAACAAATCAAAACATTCAAGACATTGGACGTTCTTCAGAAGAACCAATAATAAGTGATGAGGACGTTATTCAAAGAGCACTGATTCAGACTGGTGTGGGAGCAGACGATGCCAATAGAGTTGACAATAATGCTGACGATTTAGATGATACAGTGTCTTATGATTTGCAAGATTATAATGTAAATGTTCAGGAACGTCACAACGGATTTAAATATACTTTGAGTTCAGTTGACTTGTCAGACATACTACACATGCTGCAAACAGGTAATAAGAAGAAATGGAACAAAGTTACGAAAGACGAACTGCAGAACCATTCCTCATCCCCCATTACACTAAAAAAGTTCCCTGTTAAAGAATTGTCTGGATTCATTGAATTTATCGAGGTTAAACCAAACGTTGTCCGAGTACCGTTGAAAGTAGGCAATGGCGTTACAAAAACTGATCTAGTTCATCAACTGTCACACCTTGTTAGTGACGGATCAACGTAGAGAAAACAAGGCATAAAAAGAAAAAATCTGTAACATCACTCAAACAGTTAGCAGCCAAGGCTTTCTCAAATAAGCGATACCCGAAACTGGCACTTGAAATTGCATACGCAGAATATGTTTGGCCACAGAAAGTTAAAGAATGGAGACAATCCGCTAATGTTAATAAAAGTGTTAACATTATTGGCTTGGATCAGACTTCTGAGCCATACTATACACCAGAGTTCGATTAAACTCCCCAGGAATTTAGTGTTTTTGTATACGACAAAACCACTCTTGGAAGCAATTTATGTAAAGCATTATGCTTTAACACATTAGAAGGAAAATCAAAGCGATCTTGGGAAAAGGTTGCCTCGCAATATCCAGAAATCCTTAATCCTGTTATCCTACAGTTATCGGATGAAGGCACGATGTTATATCAAATGAGGGAAAAATTAGCGAAGAACATGTTCAGTAGTTTCGTAGAAGAAAAGATGGTACAAAATGGAGAGGAAAATGAAGCCAGATATTGTAAAATTATAAGAGATGCTTTGTATGTGGCAGATGACAACCCCGGCGTTCCTTCATTGGATCGATGCAAAAAACGGCTGGAATTGATAAATTTGCTCAAAGATGGTGTAGATTTTGGTTCCAGAATAAAGGGTCTCTCGTATGTTCTGTATTGGGGTCTCAGGAGTAGTTAAGAAGCAAAACTGTACTTATATGCACTTGCTAAATCTGGAACTTATTGTGTAAGAGCACCGAACACTCTATGCTCCGAATCAGTCTTTTCAACAATGCAGGAGATGGATCCTTGGGGGCAATTGCAAGGCATTTTGACCACCACAGGGGTGTGCAAACATATTAAAGAGTTTACCATGCTTACAACAATGAAGATGGAAGAGGAAAGGTATATTAGAAATGTATCCAAAAGACAGTTTCACTTGGCATCCGTATATGTCCATCTGATATCACAAATTCAGAATTTGAATAAAAATTGTTTCGAATCATTTACAAAGTATTCAATTTGATAAATATATATTGAGTCCGATTTCTATTTTTGAGGGCAAACACTAATAACTCAAGAACCAAAATATACATATGATCTAAGTGATAAAAGTTATCAGCATTGGGATTGTTTTAATTAATACCTCGTTCAGGATGACTTCCAGTGCAAAGCATAGTTTAACATTCGCCCTTATGGTAAAAACATTTAAAGAACTCTGCTGAAAACACAACCAAACTAGATGAGAAGTTAAAAAATGGAAAACAGGAAACACCTACAATGGCTGAAAATAATAACTACATGCAACAATTTGCAAGGGAACTACACAAGAAAAACACGTATAAGACAAAAGACAAACGTAGACATCGATAGGAACTCGGGACAGCCGGACTTGGTACCAGCACTAGCAAAAGCCAGCGGTAGGGTTTAACCGGTTTATGGGTACCCAAACCTCCCCTTTATCTGTCCCGTTTCCCTATAGTATAAAAACATACGAACAAAACCCAATACAGGTAGACTACTAACTCCATGACCACAATCTTAAAAGGAGAGAAAAAGACAAATACGTAATTTTGAAAGATGAGTCAAGGGGTGCTCGCCGCTAAACTGCCGGCTAGCTCAAGGAGCCTAGCCTGCTGGTAGAACACTGTCGCACTACGGAAGAAAAATCAAACTCAAAACTTCCCGAAGGGTTTGGTCAAGAATCATCATAAAGTGATAAGAACTCCGTCACAATTGTCTTTGGTTGTTTTGTTTTCAAAAGTTTTGTCAATCATTATCATACCTTATCAAAGGTGGCAACCATCCAAAACATTGTAACAAAATTACTGCTTATCCTATTGCATTTCTAAAATATGGTGACGATGAGCGATACAGGCTCTTGTGGAGCTCCTATTTAATAATTTACAGTTAGTATTTTTGCTTTCAATGTGCAGCAACTGTATTAAAGTCAACATTTTCATACCGTATCAAAGGTGGCAACCATCAAGAACATATTGCAAGTAAAGCACTGTTGATCCTATTGCACTATTAAAATATGGTCAATGTCACCGTTACAGGCTCGTATGAGCCTCTTGTTTAATGGTTTGTCTGTTAGTATTTTCGTTTCATCGTGCAGCAACTGTATTTCAGATAACCTTACATGCTCCAAGAGTTTCTATCGAAGCAAACTTGTTTTAACTATTTCATGATTGACACATTTATTAAATTGTTTAAGCACAGCGAGAGATAAAACACAACTTTTAATGCAATCTTCCCGAAATAGTAGTTAAAGCATTACCAAATACAAATGACTTAGCAAAGTTCTGCTTTCCTCAAACATCAATAGACAAAATATATCACAAACAAACAAAAAAGAAACAATCAGCGTAATTTCTCATACTTTAATTAAAAGAAAGATTATTCATATATGTTTTTTTGTATTCGTCTGTCAAGATTTTGACAATCGTTTAGAGAATAATAAAGTCTTAAAATTTGAGAAATTGAAAAGTATTCAAGTACATTCATTTGTCAACAAAATCGAATTCTACTATAATCTAAATATTTGTTAAATTTTTTTTTAGAATTTCTTTTTTTTCTCTACCCACTTACGGGAAAGGAAGAATTGTTGAGTAAGTAAGACTTAAATTCTACATAGTTTCCTTTCCTAATTGCAGGAAATTCTATATAAAAACAAAGAAAGATGCGGCATATCCGGTACCATCTTTAGGAAAAGCATTTTGGAGCAGAATTTCTTGTTGAAGATCAGAGGCAAACGGTGCAGATGCGGGCAGCTAAACCACATCAGTTGCATAGAACCAAGGTATCATGTGTTCGTACAATATTTTTAGAACTAATATATGTGCAGTGGCTTAATTTATGTTCGAATTAGTAATATTTGTTTCTTTTCTGACAATAGACAATATTAAATAATAACAACAAAGATAAGTATATATTAGAAAAGAAAACACCTTTTTAATTTGAGAAGCTAAGTTACCTTACATTTGAGAAGTACTGTGAAAGTACAATTATTCATGGGGCTCCACCTTTCGTGGAACTCGTGGAATGCTAAAACCACGAAATTAAGTTCCCAACGAAATGCATCCCCCCCTAGAATTGTAACATAGAGCATAAGAATCCACGAATTTCAGTACCCACGAAATAGTGATATTTATGAAAACAACGAAATTTTTTTTCTTCTTTTTTGGTGCGCATGCTCGTTAAAGTTAGACATGGAATTTTGTGGTCTCGTAAAATTGGAGAATATGAACATTTAATATAGACTTTTTTCAAGTATGGTCACCGACATATTCCACATAATTTAGTGTGTCATAAAATATGTCTTGTTGAATGATTGTGTATTAAGTCTATGGATATATCAGTGGCTTTGTTCTGCAGTGAGTAGTTCTCATGAAGTCATATTTGTATATACCTGTGATCACATGACAAACATGGTCAATAATTAGCACGTTTGATTGAAAACAAACAAATAACATTCCATGTATTCAACGCCTGGTAACATATTACGTCGGTACAGCAAACCATCCCCACCAGAACCTGAGCAGATAAAGAAACCTAACTCTATGGCATCTTCTTCTAAGTACAGTAATTCTAGTATTCAAATCGACAAACCTACTAGTTCTAGCTCTACCCTTGGTATGGGAACTCTAACATTCCTGTATATCAGCAACAGCATACTATGAGTTCTCCGCCACCAACTACTTTTGCTCTTCAACCTGATGACCTTGTTAGCATAGTTACTCAATTGAAATCAATGTTCAAGGATGAAATCCAAAATGCAGTTTCTTATTAATACTGAAATTCAGGAATCGGTCAGGTCCGCCCTCCAACACTATACTCTAGAAATAGAACAATTGAAAGCTGAAAATATTAAATTACGTGATGATCTAGATGCCTTAGAACAATTTGGAGGCGGGAGCTGATAAGGATTAGTGGTATCCCAGAAGATAAAACAGAAAACACCACTGATATAATTTTAGGGATAATAAAAACGATAGATGATGAATATCAGGATGGCGATGTTCTACGCTCCCATCGTGTTGGGAATCCACTAAGGAAAGACCGCTTCGGGAAACCACTCCCGCCTCGACAAATTATTGTCCGTTTAAAAGACTCCATAGTTAAGAAGCGTATACTAAAAACTACAAAAGTTCTGAAGACTATCCCGAATCTTACACATGTCATGGTCAACGATCTTACAAAATCTTACAAAATCACGTAGTGTCATTGCCTATAAAGCACGCCAGCTAAAAAATATGGGTTTTCAAAGTCAAACATGGACAGTGGATGGAAAGGTGTTCATTAAAGACAAAAATAACCAAGTTAAAGTTACAAACACAGAATCGTCAATTAGAAAGTATGTTCAGGAAAATTTCCCAGGTGCTCTTCAACATGTGTTTCCTGTTGAGCGAAACAAATATCTTCCTAACGAAGCTAATGTCCACATTTATGTCTAGAACGACCGATTTAAAGAGGGGTAATCTCAAAACATCTATTGTACATCACATTATTCCTGAAGAATGAAACAGTTGTCTGATGTACGGTCGGCTCGAATAGCTAGTATGTCTGGTGATCCGTTAATCTTTTTATTTTAATTTTCACCTGTTACCCGATACATAGTCTTAAATTGTATTTCTTGTTTTAAAGCTTGCTGCGACTGTCTTTTGTCAATCAACTTCTATTAACTTAAACATACTTGCAATCAATTATATTGACCTGACACGACCAGGAGCCAATTAATAATGAAAATCAATTTATAGTCCATGCAACATATGGAAAACAACAATAAAAGAGTTGTTCCATTGCATGGTTTAATCATGTATTTGTAGAGAATTTGTCTCATGTGCATTTACTCCATACCCTTTCATTGTTAATATCTTTTTGAAAACTTTCTTTATGACATGTAATTTATATAATTCAATGAAAAATTTACTTGGTTGTAAATAAATATCCAAAAATTCAAAGTAAAAATATATCAAGATATACTTTAAACGGATCCGAATTACACGTGCACGAGAGCACTTGGTCAAATTGTAAATCTTGGACAGATCCATTAAGAAAAAAAATTATTAAGTCAGTTTTAAATGTTTTTTAACCTTTTTATGAATGAGGAAACACACAAGACATGAAATGATAAGAATTATAGGTAGCCGAATTCACAATGGAAATTAATGTGTCTTATACAAATTAATCGCCTTATGCCTATATGTTATGGTTTTGCAGCTATATATTTTTTTTCAATCACATGTGCTTCGGGTTATTGACTGCCCCCTAAACACAAATTATTCTATGTATATTGTAGTCACATACACAATGGCTTCATACTAAATTTTTTGGATAAAAAAGGTAGAGTCACTAAATATGATCCAGCGATACTAGTATGTCTTTTTTTATTAACGAGTCCCGGACAAGGGTTTGACTTTGGAAGAGACTGTGTAATATTGAAGAAAAAAATCAAAATCTATTCAATTAGGTCAACAATTCTAAATAAAAAAGACACCAGGTACGTCAATATCCCCGAAGCGAAAAAGGAAAGTACAAATAACTGAAATAAAGGAATGTCAAGAGTGTCGTCTTGTTTTCGTTCTAGTGTGTAATTCGAAAATTAAAATGCTGTTAAAGCAGGGAAATGTATTAAGTAATGAGATAGCGTGTGAAAATTGAAGATGAAATCTTTATCAAATAGTTGAACTTGGTTGACGGACATTTTGAATTGACTGAGAATTTAAATTTCCTGAAACGCATGAATTCTGCTTTTTATTAACTGAATTGATTATTTTGAGACTTTCTCACACTGTTATGTTACACTTCAACATATTAATCGGCATAAGCTTATTCATATACATCTTTTGTAACATGTCTAATAGGACTTTGCGAAAGTAAGAAAAATTGACATACCGATTAAATGGTGTCTCATGTCCAACTAGCGAAATATTTCAACTTTAATTCAAGACGAGAACAGATTTTTGAATGCAAAATCAATCTGGGAAAATGGAAAACGCGGGGGGGGGGGGGGGGTTGTAATTGTACATAAAATTTATGTTTCCATGGCAACGTTCTGTCCTAATCGTGACAAGTTACTTTGATTTAAGAAGTGTATTGATTTCTTTGCATGACTATGTTCCGCACTGGCGGCCATGTTTTTTTTTGTCAGATTGGAACGAAATGTGCAATCCTTGTACATTTGTAATGGAATTTCCATATATCCATACGACATCATTCCAGTACAGTTTGGTTGAATTTGCTTCCATAAGTTCTAAGCAGATGACGAAAATGATGTTTTTCCAATAGGGTCCAATGTTAAACTATGTTCCTCGCTGGCAGGTATGTTTTGTGTTGGGTCGGAACCGAATGTCATTGAGCAGTTTTTGTTAATCGCCTTCATTACCGATTATTCCTGTAAAGTTTGCTTGAATTGTTTAATTGGTTTCAGAGGAGATGATCAAAATGTGAACAATTAACGGACGGACGGGTCAGGTGAGCTAAAAAAAGATTAATTAAAACTCTTTTTCAGGATTATAGAGTTTGGGCCGATGTAAGCTGAACACGATTTTCTGCATCTACAATTTGTTATTGAAAATTGAATAAGTTTATACTTCTAAATGCAAACCTTTACCCACTAGTTTTATTAGACATAATGCAAATAAAACACATCGCTTATTATATACAAAAATACAAGACCATTCACGTGAAAGAATCCTTGCAACAGCCCATAGTATGTAGGTTAACAGGTTGCGAGGCTGACTCCCCCTTCACCCTGATGTCTTGATCAACCTGTTCTCGTCTTGGATATTGGCTGAAATGTTGAAATTAGGACGTTAAACGCCATTCGATCCATCAATCAATTTTTACTCCTTTTGCAATTACTCATAAACTCGAGGAATATTATAATGAAACCTCAGTTCGAACATTGACAATATTAAAACCGAAGTCAGTGATGCAATCCGGAAAGGCTACCTTTCCGGATTGTTACATCGAAGTAAGAAGTAAGAAGTTAGAAGTTAGAAGTAAGAAGTTAGAAGTAAGAAGTAAGAAGTTAGAAGTAAGAAGTAAGAAGTTAGAAGTAAGAAGTTAGAAGTAAGAAGTAAGAAGTTAGAAGTAAGATGTTAGAAATATTTTGAAAGATATACGACACTGAGTATGTAGAGCAGGGAATGAACACCCAACTCTCATCCTTAAGAGTTATGGTGCATCCCTTTACTTGCCTAGTATTCCAGAAGGGGTAGATTTTAATGCTGAATTTTTAGAATTCTACAACGAATGTGAGGCACTTTCAGTACTCTTCTCTAAAATGATATTATCCATAAAACTTGGAAACTGCATGTATCTAAATCAACTGAAAATGAATCTATGTGTTAAAGGTTAATGCACACCTTTACCCGTTATTTTTATTGGACATGATGCAAATAAAATACATGGCTTATTACACACAAAAATACACTACCGTTCACGTTCAGGAATCCTTGCAACAGTCCCGTAGTATGTAGGTAACGGATTGCAAGGCTGACTCGCCCTTCATCATTAATCTAATCACGTTGATAAATCTGTTCTCGTCTTGGATTTTGGCTGAAATGTTGAAATTAAGACATTCAACACCATTCGATCCATCAATCACTTTTTATTACCTTTCCATATTACTCATAAACTAGAGGAATAATATAATAAAACCTCAGTCCTAACCTTGACAATATTAATACCGAAGTCAGTGTTGCGTAGCCTTTCCGGATTGGAACATCGAAGTAAGAAGTAAGAAGCTAGAAGTAAGAAGTAAGAAGTTAGAAGTAAAAGGTAAGAAGTAAGGAGTTAGAAGTAAGAAGTAAGAAGTAAGAAGTTAGAAGTAAGAAGTAAGAAGTTAGAAGTAAGAAGTTAGAAGTTAGAAGTAAGAAGTAAGAAGTTAAAAGTAAGACGTAAGAAGTTAGAAGTAAGAAGATAGAAGTAAGAAGTACTAGAAGATGGACATATTTTGATATATATTTATATAACAACATCTGGAGCAGGGAATGAGCTCCAAACTCTGATCATTAAAACTGTATCGTTCATTCCTTTATAATAAACAATTGCAAGTCATAATATTCTAAAAGGGGGAAGATTTAAGGATGTATTGACACCACTCTGAGTACGTATCCATACATCCACTTCCTTGATTTTCTGGACTGGGTGATAAGATTTTCCTCCCAATCTTATCACTCTTACCTTGATGAACTAAGTTCCAACATACAACCTATATCGTCTCGATGGGGTGTATAAAAAGAGGATGAACAAAAACCAAATCAATCTTTTCCGATTGCAAAACTGAACACGATTTCCTATATATGAAGTTTTCTGTCAATTGAATTAGTTTATATTTCAAAATGCACACCCTAAACTGCTGTTATCTAAGACATAAAAGGGGGCCTTGAAGGTGTCAGGGCCTTTTTTGGAGCGGGAATCGTGAAAAATACCCCTTTATAATAGGCGTGATGCGTGACTTCATAGAATTTTTAACGTGAAAGCCACAAATTTATAAGATTGGTGACATGCACGATGGGTTCTTCAGGACCCAGATAATACAAAAATACAAGACCATTGACGCCCAAGTAGTAGGTAACCGGAGGTAAGGCTAACCCCTGCCCCTCAACCCCTTTATCCAGTGGTATTCAAAATTACTCCCTCCTCAGTGTTTCTCTGTTCCCAAAATTGATTGTTATCATCTTGAATTATAGTTCAAATATTGCTAGTAGAAGGTCTAACACCATTTAAGCTATCAATCAATATTTATTGATTTCGTGATAGGTCATAAACTATGAAACTTTGAGTCCTAACAAAACTGAGAAAATTAAATACCGAAGTCGATGTTGCAATCCGGAAAGGCTACCTTTCCGGATTGCAACATCGAATTTAGAAGTAAGAAGTTAGAAGTAAGAAGTAAGAAGTTAGAAGTAAGAAGTCAGAAGTCAGAAGTCGGAACTCGGAAGTCCCCTTCCGGCTTTCGTAGAGTTGCGATATACTTCTTTAGTTTACTACTCATTTGTTTACATCTGAACCGAAGTTGATCTGTCAGAGAATCCCGCCACTTGTCAAATAAGTTTGTTGTCGAAAAACACTATTTGTGGATCGATTTGTACTCAGGGGTTAGGTGTTTGTGTGTGTTATGCTTGAATACTCCCTGTTTATAATAATATTTTCCTGTAACTGTCGTTGATCTTCCAATTTTCAACCCCAATGTTAATGAACAGGGTATTGAATTCGTCAAGTATGCCTTATTCACCAGTTATATGAGAAACCCATAGAAAGAAATGGAAACTTGATATTTTGGTGAATGATTTATCTCATTGTCTATAGTGCACAAACAGTTTTTACAATGTTAATTTATAACTGTTGACGATCCCGCATTCATGACAAGTAAGGACATTGATATAGTTTTGTTCGCCATCTAACCGGTGCTAGATAGGGACCGTCATGAACTCACTATGAGGTATGAGTAAAGATCCTTCTTGAAGGCCTAATGGTGTATTCAAGATAAAGAACAACAACAGAAATGTTCCATTGCTTGGTTCCACCATGCATGTATTTGTACAGCCTTTGTCTCATGTACATTTCTTTCATATCCTTTCTTTGTTTAACAAATAAATGATAAGTAATTATAATATTAAAATAACAGATAAATACTTTTATCTATTGAAGAAAAAATTAAATTACAAATACCTTCAACAAGATACGATATATTACTTCATTACAAAAAGTGGTAAAACTATCCATCTGAAAACATTTTTTTTTATGAAAATTAGATTTAAATATAACAAAGGTATATGAATGTTGTGCAATGTTGTTTTAAAAGTAGAGATATGGGCCAGTAATTTTGCTGCATTTACTCTGAAATTAAATAACATGTGGTTCCGATTGAGTGAATGTTATATGTAACGCCATCTAGCTATATCGTGGCGTGAACTGTTTAAGATACGTGAATATAACAAAAAATCTATGCGGTGTAAATTATTAAAAAGACCACAATTGAGACCAAACTTTCATTGTTTAAAATTAAGTTTTCTCTGCGTAAATGAAATTGTCTTTCACACCGTAAAACTCTATATTAATTTTGACCGTGATCAACGTTGGTGGGATATCCAAAATTTAAACACTGTCTATGCTGAGCTAACATAATAACACGATAGACATTCAGACAGATCTGTTCCAACGATGCTCCTATAATATTATGTGTTTGATGTTCCGTTCGGCATCACATTGGTTTTGTCAGCAAATGCAGGCGAAAGAAATCTACATAACAAAATTCGTATCTCAAGTTCATTTCTTGAAACGACCTGAAAAATGTAACGGATTTGTGTGATATTTAACAATCAAACTTGAGTTCCCCCTACGCAATCTTTACGCATCCTGATAGACACGACAGTTGAGAAAGCCAAAGCAATAACTGTTTGACATATATACTGTTGTATCGTAATTTTGATTCATGCAGTGCAGCACACCAATAAATACATATGCAGAACTTGTTAGTTCAAAATTTGAACTTTTTATTTCATCTGAACAACTTTTTTTTTTCTTGTTTTGACTTGAAATTCATTTTTTGAGTGGATGAATCATTAAAAGCACTGGTTATTGCTTTAGCTGATATATCGGTAAACGAATACTGAAGCAAAAACGAGTAGAGGGGAAATTTAAAAAAATCCAAATACACGACAATTAATATCCAACAAAAATCGAGACAGCATGACAAAGACAAAACAAATAAACAAAAATGAATAAGAACGTCTCAAAACTATATTAAAAGCACTAGCAATATAAGTCCATACAAGAATTCAAGGTATCACTAGGTGTTCCGGAAGGGCTAGCATGATTTACTCCTCGCACGGCACCCGTCGTTGTTGTGAAAGATCTATTGGGTAGCTTATTGAGCAATGTTATTTTCTAACGCTTCGAAATTAGACAATACCAATAAAAACTCCATTGCACACATTTATTCTTTCAATTTAAAGATAAGCAGGTCATGCTTACCCTTTCGGAGCACTTAATACTTCTGCTTTGAAGGCGTTCTTACTGTAAGTACTTAATTTTTATGGTGTTTATATTATGTTCTGTTTCGTCTTCGTCGTTCACGATCTCTGTCTTTATCTAATCCTTATATTGCCATGTATTCTGGATGTCTGATTTTGGCTCTCGCTTCAGTATTCAGTTGGATAATTATTAATAGTACCAAGCTGAAAGTTTGAACTCCTAGACTGTAGACAAATACACGGACAAATCTGTACCACAAACATCCCCGACGAAGACAATACTGAAATAACAATGTGATATACAAGCTGATGGATCCCTCTCTGAAAAAAAAAAACAAAATCTTATTTGTTTTGGGTAAAATCGTTGACAAGTATTTATTTACTTGGCACATTTGGTGTAGTGAAGCGGAATAAATGAAATGCTTCCATTATATATTTTCATAAATAGAAATGAATATGGTCTTACTAAAAGTAACCGAAGCTTTCTTTTGATTAGAACTTTTGCATTAATTAGTTACTGGCGAAGAATTACCAATGCTGGACAAACCAAAATAGAGTTTTTCACAATGTATATAATATATCAAAAATAAATGAAACAATGCTTTGAAATGCAAAAATATAATTCCAATTCAATATAGTGTACATATACCAAAAGATCAGTGGTGTCTGTCTGTCATTTTAGTGCGGAGATCAAATATCGTAGTCCCGTCTTGTATTTTGTTGGTGTCCGAAAAAAATGTATCCGTTGATGACTCGACAATAAGTTTGATTGTAGGATTGACCTTATTACAATACTGCAGAAACATTTCGAGTTTTTCAGATGTTTTATTCCACATGATATCTATGTTATCAATAAAATGGAACCACTAGATTAGTCTGCGTGGAGCATTCGAGAGGACCCTTTGTTCTAATTACCCCCCCCCCCACCCAAGAAAAAATAATGGCATATGATGGAGCTAGCTTTTTACCTATGCTCGCTCCATCTATCTGAAGATAATATTCATAGTTGAATACAAAATTATAGTTTTCGAGGAGTTATTTCAGAAGTTCGACAGGAGAGTATTGGTCTATTCGAATGTTCCATGCAGTTTCACGAGCACAGATGCCTTCATTTTTATGGATATTACTTCATAAGAAAATAATATCCATGTGTCCTGTATATACGGATGAAGTTGCTTCACATGAGGAAATTGATGGAAGTCGACGATTTCCGATATGTTTTTTTTTCTGTAGGGTGATCATTTGGTAAGATAATGATAGTAGTAATATTATGATAAATGAGTACATCCATATTGTGATATCAGGGACTCTCATATTGTTTTTGGTTTGATTATTTCAGGAATATTACTTTATTTTATCAATTTTGTTTTTCGTTGCACGTGAAAGGGGGATGCTTCGCTTTTTACAAACATGGTGTAATAAATACCACGTCTTGTACTAGCTAGAAACTGCCTGGGAGGGGGGGGGGTGGGNGGGCGGTGTCAAGATTTCTTAAAAACTGACACTGCGCCATTTAAATAAAATATACTCATATTCAGATATCAGTATATTACGGCTGCGCACATCAATTAGTTGATTAATGTATTTTTTTCGTTCTACATACAGAAACGTTACTTTTATCAATCTTGTGTCAGATATTCGTTTATTTTTATTTTACAAATACTGATAAGATTGTACTTGAAAAATTACCGAGTTATCCATCTCTTGTCATTTAATATAAATATTTTTGACATCTAATCGTCAACTACCAATTAATGCAATCTAGCCGTGAGGTTATTTCAAAGTCGTTTGATCCCCTTACTATTATAGAAATCTAGAGTAGGTTCAACGATTGGACCGGGAATTTTTTCAAACATAAAACTTAAACTTCATCTAATGAGATGAAAATGACAGAAGGTCAAGGTTAAGCATACGACTATGAATGAATATGCATAAAAATGAGGTAGAAGTAATTCATTCCAGGTAAATAATTCAAGGCAAGTAAACAATTTGAGGTAAATTATCAGTTTAAGAGCTTCAAAATCGAATCAATTGATTGACTGAATATTGTTTAACGTCTACTCAGCAATATTTCAGCTATATTGAGACGAGAACAAGTTTGTTAATAAATAATCACTTTGGGGTATGGAAAAGGTCATGGGACGGGAAATACTGACTGCCACTGGAAAAGTAGGGTGAAATCGAAAAGGGCGGAGAATTTAGCCTTCTAGCCGATCACCTACGGACCACTCAAAAAAGCTTGCTACAAGGGTTCTTTAACGTGCAGGAAGCGTGGCATTTCTTCCAACTCGTGGACCTGAGTTTACATCCCATCCGAAAGATGGGTTGTGTATTCTTTAATCCCCCACAACCACGGAATGGGTCCTATTTCTATATCCCTGGACCCTTCTGGTCAGCCCCCGTTTAGGAGGGGTCACACCCCGCAAGCCGGAGATACTAGGTCCTATTTCTATATCCCGGGGTTCCCTCGGGGTCCTCTGTTAGGAAGACTCATACTCCAAGCTCAGAGGATGCTGCGGGCCTATTCATAAGCCGGGACCGCGGAGAATCATTTGAAAGCCAGAGGAGAGATGGAATATACAAGAATTTAAGTGTCAAAGGAATTGCTCATAACAGGTCTTTAAAGTACAAAATGAACGTCTCATTATTTGTGCCAAACTAACATGGTATGATAGAGCAATGCACAAGGAAGATATCCTATAGTTTTTAATTTTTCTTTTGTTTTGATATAGTTAATTCTAATATGGTTTTACGTATAAGCGATACTGAAAAAAGCGTGATCGAATTGTGAGAATATTATATTGCAATAGGGACAGGTGATCGAAGAAAACACAATCTTCAACATTTTGAACCGAAAACAGGAAAAATTTGAGGACTTTGAAATAATTAAATGTCTTATAAAATAGTAGTTTCGCATGAAGGTTCTATAGATTTTTTTCTTGGGACTTTTTTCCTTCTAAAGATTAACAACAACAATAAAAGCTATGTTCCATTGCTTTTTTTATACCGGGTATTTTTACACAATTAGTGTGCATTTACTCCATATTCTTTCATTGTTTACATGTATCTCTGTTAATTATTCATCAATGTGATACGTGAAACTAAAAGAACGTATAGCTATATCACAATGCCAACACTAGCAAATATCTGAATGAACAACAATAAGAAATTGTTAGCATCTGATTCAGACTAGTTACTGTTATTGTTATATCTAGGGCCAGAAAACACTAAACACGTGTATGTACTTTATGTTGACCTTATTGTCAAAGTACACAACACAATAACGTCAAAACACTTACGTGTACTTTCCAGTGACCGTATTATAAATAAAACATTTATCTTATTCCTGGAAAATTTAACCAACGCCTGACTGGCCTGGTGTGATGAAAATATTTCTAATCTCTATAGAGATAGAACATTTAGGAGAAATATTCCACCAAATCTATTCGCAACATAATCCCTTGTGTATTACATTATATAAGTAGAGAAACATATTTACAAGTTAAATATTTTACGAAAGGATATGGAGTAAATGAACATGAAACCATAATACATATGTTAATTCCAACTGCAATAATTTTAATGAGCTGTATTAAACACGTTTATTATGAAATTTCTCACATCTTGTTTAATAAATTTTCCAATGTTTAAAAACGCGGCAAGCCTCATTTTCAAAGATTTGCAAAATTTATTAAACTCGATGTGAGAAATTTTATAATCAACTTAGTTCTCGTAGTAGAAACTGTATTTAACACATGCACGTACTTTACAGTTCCTCGCCGTTGTTTGAGTAAATAAAATTTTAAAAATGCCAATGAATTTATCAAAAGATTATTCAATATTAATGGAACTTTGTATTGAAAGAGCAGATTATGAAAAGGTGCATCCGAAAAACAGAGAGTTTAAGTTTTAATTGGATTTATCACTGAAAAAGTTAGTTAAATACAATTTTTAGAAAATGAAAACGGAAGACTAAGGATTGGTTCAATTTACTTAACTTTACAATATTAAGGAATTCATGAATATCAAACACACACACAAAAAAAAAAAAAAAAAAAAAAAAAATAAATGTTCCTTGCCTCTGACGAAGCAAGGGACAATAATATAACTACTCTTTTGCAAGAGAAGGCATCAGCTTAGAAATACGTAAAAGGGAGGAAACATTTAATTTTTAGGGATGAAGATAAGAAGGAACATCTGATCCCGAACGTTTTTATTATGCAATTATTGTTTGAGCCTGACTATTTTTTCTCGCTAGAAGAAATCCTTATTTTTTGGTCCATGTCAGAGTTTGTGCTTTATTTATGTCATCCTGATTTATTTTCATTTTCTCCTGTCTTGATATTTTTTTTAATTTCACCAAATATATGACCATGGATTTTTTTTTTAAAATTCTATCCAAGCCCCTTAATAAAAATCAAATGGTGGCTCCCGAAGGATAAACTTACATTATCAGTGCTATGTGTCTGAAGACTGTTCGGATATTCTTAATATTCTTTGAATGGAAGGCCATACTAAAATAATTGTACAGAACTAGAAACCCATTTGCATATCACAGAAAACAAGTTTATTTTAATGTCATGTGTCTCTTTAAGACGCATGTTTCACCATTTTTTTTTTATTTTCGAGTATCGCATTATTCATTGCTTAAAATTTGCTTTTTCAACGCAAATATTTTTATTCGAAATCTTCAATATTATTTCACAGACACCCAAACACTTCAGAACAAAAGTCCTGCGACCACCACATTTCAAACTTCTAAGGTAATGTCGTAAGAAAACTTCCTTTTAGCATATTGGGCATGTGATACTTGGGTTTCGAATAGGCCTTTTCACGGTAACTGCGGTCCTGCTTCTAGCGTCTGCGCATAAATTCTTCCGTAAGGCAACCATTTTGCATTCCATTGTTGTGTACATTGGTTACCAAAAATGGTTAACCGCTGCGTTGTGTACCAGTGTTCGAATTGTCAAAACAGCGATGCTAAGGAAAGAAACATAAGCTTCTTTCGCTTTCCAAAGGATTTACAAAAGAGAAAGGCCTGGATAGCGGCAGTAAATAGGACAAATTGGACACCAAATGACGAGAGTCCCATTTGCTCTGTTCATTTTGAAGGGGGTGGCATAGCGATGACTCAGCAGACACCAACTACCGCCAACACTGTTTCAGTAAAAACTTAAGGTTGCCACCGAGTCAGAAACAAAAAGAAGACAAACCAGGAGGAACTTATTAAATGTAATAGTCTGAAATTTTGTATCGATCGCTAGCAATTTCACTGAAAGGGGAGGAGAACGTTGGACATCTCTGATTTTTTTCTCTCAGTAGATATAAATTGTCACACGATTTTAAGAATCTAACACTGGTGAAAGTACAAGATCGAGAAATCACAAACACCCAAGGGTAAGATATCAATATTTTTCTTGACAAGGCTTGCCAAGTCTGAGAATCTGATTGTGTCATGGGATTTCTCAGTCTTGCATTTTCAATGGTGTTTGATTAATTTTTCATATTAATGCCACATCAAATTAATTAATTAATAGATTCTCATCCCCATCCGCACCATTTTTTCTAAGCTCATTTTTTTTAATTTTCAATCATTTAGAAATTTTCTAATTCATATAAATTTTTTGTGAAAATGAGTGAAAAAAATAAAATAAAACACTACCACGCACCCCAAATGTTTTGTTACAGGTTTGGTTATTGAAGTTTCATCAAAACAAATGTAAAGTTTGCCAATATAAGGAGTGATCGTCAAGGTCGAAAAAGTATAATATGAAATGAATACTTATGAAGGCTGTTTTATCATCTTAGAGACAGTAGATTCAGAAAAAGACATTGGAGGGGTAATCGACAAAAACTTAACTTTCAGTCAATATATCCAAAATCAAGTCAACAAAGCTAACCAGATAGGAGGCCTTATACGTCGTACTTTCAATTATCTAGGCAATAGAACATTTAGCTTACTTTTCAAAGCACTTGTCAGACCACATTTAGAGTACGCAAATAGTGTATGGACCCCATATGAGAAAGGAGAAATTAATAGTATAGTGTCATAAAAGTACCAAAAGTAAAAAAAATAAGTAATCGTCATAAAAACATAATGTTATATTTTCATTTTGCCTCAAAGTCTTGTTATGCTACTAAATATGTTTTGTTTGCTGAATATATACATTTTCATGATCTATAATTGTTTATTCATAAAAATTGAAATTCAGTAAATGTTATTCCTAAATCGCCTAGTAATTACATGAAATTCCTGAAAATTTTTAGTAATTACATGTAATTCCTAATTAGACAAATTTACTGTAACGAATATATATATAAATGCCGAAACCGAAGTGCGGACTCTTTTTTTCAAACTCTTTTTTGAAAAAGCCCATACGATGCGTCTTTGCCTAGTCATGGGACATAAGTATTCGTGATTTTGAAATTTTACAGTGCATTTCATATAAAAACAGTCTTATTTTAAAAAATTCTGCTGAGCACATTTTTTGTCCGATTTTCATAAAATTTATACCATTAAAAAGAGCTTTGCAAACAATTTCTTCCTATAATTTTCATATAATTTTTGGTGTTGTGGTTTTGATATTTTCATGATTTAAAGACAAGCTTAAAATTTTGACGTCCTAATTTCCTATATAGCTATTGTAAATTGTGAAGCTAGATATTTTACTTTGTATCTAAATTATGACAATTGGGAAACTACAGCACTAAAAATTACATGATTGATTGATTGAATATTGTTTAACTTCTAATCAGCAATATTTCAGCTATATCAAGACGAGAACAAGTTTGTTGATAAATAATCACTTTGGGGTATGGAAATGGCCATGGGACGGGAAATTCTGACTGCCACTGGAAAAGTAGGGTGAAATCGCCAAGGGCGGGGAATTTAGCCTTGTAGCCGATCACCTACGGACCACCCCAAAAAGAGCTTGCTACAAGGGTTCTTTAACGTGCAGGAAGCGTGGCATTTCTTCCAACACGTGGACCTGAGTTTACATCCCATCCGAAAGATGGGTTGTGTATTTATTAATCCCGCACAACCACGGAATGGGTCCTATTCCTATATCCCGGGACCCTCGGGGTCAGCCTCCGTTTAGGAGGGGTCACACCCCGCAAGCCGGAGATACTGGGTCCTATTTCTATATCCTGGGGTTCCCTCGGGGTCCTCTGTTAGGATGGCTCATACTCAGAGGATGCTGCGGGCCTATTCTTCAGCCGGGACAGCGCACGGCGGAAAAATTACATGAAAATTATAGGAAGAAACTCATTGTCAAGCTCTTTTTAATGGTGTTATTTTTAAGAAAATCTGACTATAAATAAGCTGTGCAGAAATTTTTAAATGTTGACCATTTTTACATCAAATGCACATAAAATTTTCAAAAGCAGCGTCCATACCTGCCACCCCTGCCTATCCATACCTCTCCAACGCAAGTGCATTTTTTACATTTATATTTGATTCTCGTGTCTTTGTTCTTTCTTGACATTGATTTGTGTAAGTTTAACGTGTCTGTTGATCTTTCGATATCCTATGCATGGCCACAGCTTTCTAAATTTTAGGCAAAAAGGGGGGTGCGGTATGGAGAAACAAATCTCCAAAAATATGTTTTCAGGAAACATAGCTAAAATGTGTTTTGATCATCTCTGATTAATTTCCACCGACATTTGGAACACATTTTCTCGACAGGGTTCACAAAGGTCACCAAGCCAAAAAGTATGCGCACGGACTTCCTTTTTTTTGCAATTTGATGAGATAATTTTTTCTTCTCTCCCTTCCGTCTTTTAGTCGTGTATTTTCTTTGTCATTTGAACCAAACATTGTTTTTGTGTGTAAAAAAGAAAACGGTGACTGTTGATGAAAGGACGATACTCAGATCCGGAAAGTATCATAATGATTGTGAAAATTCGGTTTTTGAGGCATTTTAAGGGTGCGCCATTTTAACGGTGCTTAGCGCAAATTACTATTTCCTTGTCACTTGAAAATCTTGACACCGTAGTTTTTATTGATGTCAAATATGTCTTCATTTACTTTCCAGGGGCCCCATACAGGGATGCCAAACATTTAAAAAAAAAACCATTATGCATTTGTACGCTGTGGCTGCTGATTGGATATACTGCCGTTGTCAAAAAACCAATGATATCAAGCTTGATTAAAGATTTATAAAAGATATTGCCAATGACTGGCCAAAGCCGAAAACATACTAAGTAAACCTTTCGAATCAACAGGAATTGTACCAAGCAAAGTCGAATTAGCCAGAGTTAAATCTTAATATAAAAGAGAATAATGGAAAAGAAGAAGGAAATAATCGCCCGGTCAGCATTCTTTGTATAATTTCTCAAATTCTTCAGAAATTCGTCTATGTTAAGTTGTAACAACTTACTGTTAATAACTAGCTGTATCGATCCCAGTCCGGGATCTTCACACTCAACTGATACTTGTCTCCTCCATGTGAGCGATACATGCTCTTCAGAGCCTCTTGCTTAAATTGAGTATTTTTTTCACATATACAATTTGGTATAGCGATATAAAATGATAAGCTTATCCTAAATTTATATATAACTCTGTTTTAGGAAACAAATACCTGTGATGAAAAAGAAGGTCGGTCAAAAGCATATGCTCAACCTGATTCTGAAATTACTTTTTCAAGCACTGGAGATGCACCTAGGATGCAAACACCAGTAATGGAAAGACCCACTAAGCTTGAATTGAATGAAATTCCATACAATAAAAGTAAAAGTTAAAGAGTATTGCCAAATACCTGTTAATATTGGGCGAATTTATTGATAAAAATCTGGTTTTGGTTTTGGTTTCAAGTTTCTAAACCAGTTTGAAACCGGTTCATTGGTTCGTTTTTTTTCTGATAAATGTCAAGTTTAGAGGCATGAAAATGGCCGACATGATCATGAAAATGATACTCATAGAAGAAATAATTGACGCAGGTGAAGAAGATACCTCAGCATATCTTTGTTTGCTTAACAATTGTACTAAAGTACCTCTTTTATCATTAATTGCTGATGGTGGAGATCGACAGAAAAGGCCAAGAGTTGAAAATTATGTAGAGAATGTAATGCCGCAGTATTCATTGGATGATTTCCGTAGTCGTTTCAGACTTGACAGGAACACATTTGTGGTATTGGTCGAAAGATTAGCACCAAGTCTACTGAAAGGGGATCGTAATGGTCTTATGAAGATAACGTTAGAAAAACAACTTCTTATTTATATCAAATATGTATCAACCCAGCTCACTATGCAAAGTATTGCAGATCTTTTTGTTGTCTGTGAAGCCAGAGTTTTCAATCTTGTGAATAGAATATCATGTGTCATTTGCTCCGAGCTCATGTCTGAAATGATA
Organism: Modiolus philippinarum; assembly: GCA_002080025.1. Lineage (NCBI taxonomy): Eukaryota > Metazoa > Mollusca > Bivalvia > Mytilida > Modiolidae > Modiolus > Modiolus philippinarum. The sequence goes on from MJUU01026211.1 coordinate 76,718, forward strand.
AAGTGGCCAACCGGTCATAAGGTGCAACAAACTATTCGTGAATTTCAAATGCTTAAAGGTTTTCCTGGTGTCATCGGAGCTATTGATGGTTCTCATATTCCCATAAGAACACCCAAGGAGAACCCCGAGAATTATGTAAACAGGAAAGGGTTTCACTCCTTAATATTGCAAGCTATTTGTGATGCAAATCTGCATTTTACTGACATTTACTGTGGCTGGCCAGGCTCTGTTCATGACTCGAGAGTATTCAAAAATTCCCAGATATATTCTTTTGTCAGTGAATCAATGCCTGCTACTGCACATTTGATTGGAGATGCTGCTTATTCCCTACAGGCATGGTTACTTACACCATATAAGGACTATGGGAACTTGAATGTAGATAAAAGAAGGTACAACTTCATACACAGTTCCACAAGGATAAAAGTTGAACGTTCCTTCGGCTCCCTTTAAGGTCGTTTTAGACGACTCAAATTTGTAGATGCTTTAGATATAAAAAAAAAATTGTGAAAATTGTATTAAGCTGCTGCACTCTTCATGAATTTTGCGTGGTAAATAATGATGACAGTGAAGAATTTGTACAAGAAGGAATTAAGGAAAATCAAGAAATTAACAATTATCAGAATATATTTAAGAAATAAAACATGGCCGCCATACTATATTGTCATTATAACATGGGCTTGAGTTGTTTTTGCAAATATTTTATCCCGAGCGTTAGCGAGGGGTAAAATATGCAAAAACAACGAAAGCCCATGTTATAATGACAATATAGTATTTGGCGGGTATGATTTATTTCGATTCTAATATGGAAATTTCACCCATTTTATACCCGAAGCGAGCAGCGACTATCTAATGGTTCCGTAACATTTTGATTTTGATAAACAAACTCGCTGACAAAAAACTTTCCACAAATACAATAAAAACTTACTTTTGTTTGATTTAATTGCTATTTTATCTGCAGAAAATGCATCAAGTCCTTTTAATCTCCATTCAAACTTTCCAACCAACGCTGCTGACGAACCGGACATTACGATTTTCTTTGTGACGTCACAAGTAGGAAAATTAAAGTTTTTCCCGAACATTGCCTTTTCAAGTAGAAAAAAAATTCCATAATGAATTTCGGAAACAAATTTAATTAAAAATTTTTGTTGGTGGATGGTAGATTTTGACAGTTAAAATAAAAAATAGATTCAAAATATACAACAGAAACTATGCATCTTTTGCGCATGTGCTAAGAGTGTTATATTGGTATTATAACATGACTCTATTTAAAAAGCTAATACAGGAAGCCATATTAGAATAGGTGCCAATGTTGATGGTGAACAGAAGAGGCATCAGATAACTCAGCTTCTCAAGGATACAATCTAATTAACTGTCATGAATGTATGTGAAATGAAGAATCAATTGTTTTCTTTCAAAATTGTTCATGAATGATGTTTTGAAAAAAAATAAGTAAATACCAATGTTACCATCAATTTAACTGCATATGGCCATTTTGACATATAATGTCTCATCAGTGCAGTTCAGACCAAATTATTTGGAAGACCATAAACCAAAACATGAAAGTCTGATCGAGAACAAACAACCAAATATGATCAAATTAGAAAAGCAAAACCAGCTAAGGATTGAGCTTTGCAAGAGGGAGATACTCCTTAGTTTAAAACATTTCAGAATTTAGAAATTGAAAAATTTCGAAATAAATCAAGTTTTCAGGCCATCACCGAAGTACTGGACTACAGGGCTGGTAAATGCCCTCGGGGACTTGCAGTCCACCAGACAGTCAAATGACTTCAATTCTTTCATAGAAAAGTAATAAATTGCTTAAAATAATTATTAATCAGCAACAAAGTAATTTTGAGGCACAAGTGACAACAAGAACAGAGCAATGCCTATGCCTTTAGCAGTGTGATGTGTTTGCTCTTTGCATCATGTTTTCTTCGGTTGGTTTTATTTTTTTCACTCTTACAAATAAATGTGTATGAATCGGTTTAACCATTAGCATTAACTTATGTTGGTGCAAGTCTGACTATCTGTTATTGATGTGATTGATTTTTGTGTATATTTTATGATCTCCTACATTGTTGGATTTAAATTGGTGGTTCGTATTTTAATTATGATTTTTTCATTGTGGGTTTTTTTATGTTATCTTTGCCTCATGTGTATTCACTATACTACAGTACAAGTTAACTGATAATTCCCTGTGATAGTGGTATCACTCTCCTTGATGATAGTGACATCAAATGTGCTTGTATTGGGTTTACTCGTAAGTTGATTATACCATGAAGAACAGGGAGTTTCAAAAAAAAAAATATCAAAGTGAAAAAAGTTGATGGCGCTTAACATTTGGCGGAGTGTATAGTGGTGTTGATTTTAAAAGTTTGACAGTATTCAAGTTATTATAACTTTAAGGCCTTTAACCGTATGGCTGTTTGGAAAATAAATACCTTGTAAGACACCAATCAAATAAAAAGAGGCCCACATGAGCCTATATCATTTATCTGGTTCAGGAGCATCCAATTAAGCTAAGACCCCCCCCCCCCCCACACACACACACACAAACACACTGTTCATGGCAATCCAACTTGGACGGGTTGCAGAACTGCTGAACACAATTTTTTAATGATAACAACCCTATGACTATATTTTAACAAAGTTTAGTTTTAATTGGCTAGGCAGTTTCAGAGAAGAGAACTATGGTCCCTCCTAGCAAACATATCTGACAGGATGCAGTCGGGTTCAAATTGGTTTCGAATAGTTTTCAGAGGAGAACATCTTTAAATGATAAAATTTTGAAAATTTGGTGGAAAAAGGACAATTACTTCCAAAAAGGTTTTCAGATTTTCTTCAAAATTTGAGTGGAAGTGCACCTTATGATACGGGTGAATTTCACAATGTCAGATTTTTTATACCTGTAAAGACTATAAAGTTATTATACTACAAAATGTACAATTTCCCCCATGTTGTATTTTTAGCAAAGGCAGTCATGTAAATAGACACATTTTTTAAACTGCTTAATTATTCAGGACAAACTACCATGGTTTTGTTATCTGTTGACTGATGAGAGACACAAAACTCACAAGGCCTTATTTATTAAAACAACTTAAATGTATTTACTATAAAAAAGAAGATTGAATGCAGAACACAGTAAGACTTTGCAGATACAATCACTTTTAAACAAATACTTTTTGCCCCTTGTACAATTAAAATCATACTGGTCTCACTAGGGGAACTGGTACCACTATCACTAAAAAATGTCACGATAACGCCATGTTTGCACTGTAGTACCGGTATATATGGAAAGCTTCTTATCTAATAGTGGGCTTGAACACAATATTAATGAATAACAACTTTATCTAATGAATAATAAGGATCAAAGATTTGATAATAAAAAATAACAACAACTTCTTAAAAAACAACAATATACCAGAGGCTCACATGAGCCTGAAGCGCTCACCTGTATACCATCAGCCTGTTTCAGATAAAATATGAAAGAGGAGCACCAAAGGACTATTGTGGTCAAGTTTCGTTCCAGTTGACTAAGTTGCAAATTAGAACAATTACTCATGCATAACTTTTTGAATTTGACTCAAAAATTGCAGGATAGCTAGATCTTGACATGGCACACATTTTATAATTTTACACTTAACCTCTTTTATCATTTTTGAAATAGAAGACGAAATATGTTAAAATTGAAAAATAATTGATGAAAAAAGGGCAAGAACTCCTACATGGTTTTTGAATATGGCTCAAAATTTCAAGGATGATGGATTTTGTCATTCTAAACAATTTTAAACTGCCAGATTTTTTAAATATGTAACGGTTTTTGAGTTTTTGGCCAAAAACCGCAATTTATCCTTTATGTTATAGCGGCCATGTTTTTCATTTCAGCAGACATATCGGATACAATTTTGAGAAGCCATACCCTGGTGATGATACATACCAAGTTTGTTTATATTTGAAACAGTGGTTTCAGAGGAGAAGATTTTTTAAATTGACGATGGAGGACGACGACGGACGCAAAGTGATGGCAATAGCTCACATGGCCTTTTAGGTCAGGTGAGCTAAAAACATAACAACTTCTCCAAAAAAAAAAAAACAACAACATAATTACATGTATATGTAATTCATCTCAAAGTTTGACAAAGGAAGAGGTATCATAAAGCCACTGTACTAGGAAAAATGTTAATTTGATGTGTCTTAATGAACGAACATTGCATATTTTAAGAATTACCCAAAAATTTTCATTTTGCCCAAAACTTTTGGTAAATTTTAAAGCCGTATCCTAAAATATATAAGAACTCCATACTTATTGCTGTCAAGATATTTTTTAAACAATACAAACATTTGTTGGGGCATAACTATTAATGAGATGACCTGAAAAAATTGTCAAGGTGCAACATTTGCAATGTTTTCAATTAATTTTGTCATTAAGGCTAGTTTTCTGTCTTCTGTCTCCATTTTTTCTTTGTGCTGATTCTCCAGCTGTTTAAGTATAGCTTTTTGGTCATCTTTGATATCACTGTGCATTGTTTTAAGGAAATCTATAACATCATCAGATGATTTTCTCTTTCTTTTAGTGTTGGGTGAGGGTGAACTGATTGTTGCTGAAATCTCAGAAGGTTGGGCATTGTTGTTTTCATCTGACTCTCTATCATTTGGGTTATTGGTCATTGAACTCATTGAACTCATTGGTTTAACATTTGGCCTGTATCCGTAAACTTCCTGTAATTCATGAAAAAGGGGACATTCCTTTTTACTATTTCCTGATTTTGCATTGTGGTCTACTGTATCCCTATACTGTTTTGTAATGTTCTTCCATTTTTGTTCACATTGACTTGCAGAAATTGAGACTCCAGTTTCCAACATTTCTTTAACTATTCTTTCCCAAACAGTTTTTTTCTTAATGCTACCTTTTATGAAGCTCTCTTCATTTTTAGTGTGGAGTTCTATCAACTTCAATACACTTTCCTTTTCCACATATTCTTACTTTGGGTACCGGTAGAACTGGTACTGGCAGAAGTTGATTGTAAGTCTTCATCTTTTGTAGCTTGTGTAGTGCTATTACTACATGTAGTAGTTGGTGGTAAATCTGCTTCTTCTACCGATTCGTCACCATTATTATACAAAGTATCTGTGTCTCCTGTATATGTTAAAATAAACAAAAAATTAAAACATGGAAGAACACAAATGCGAATTACAGCATAATTATACCACAAGACACAAAAAATATGCTTTATTATTGTAAGTTATCATTTACTGATTAAGGTAGATGGGTAGTCCAAAATTTTTTTCCATAGATTTTCTTTATTTTCTCAGGAAAGTTTCCTTATTATATTAGCATTGAAATAAAAAAATTAAAAAAGTAGGTCACCGTGCTTGTTTTTAAAATAACTGATATCAAAATAATCGAATATTTCTAATGAATATATAGGGAAAAACAGGTATATTGTTGATTTCTTTAAAACTATTCCATAGATTTTTTTCTACTTTTTTCATGTGTTAGCCCTTTCAACATACTTTCAAAAAATATAAAGAAAAATAGGGGTCACCGACTATGTTTTCCATAAAATTTATAAAATGTGAATTTTCATAGTAATATCTATGTAAAATATTTTTATCAGATTATCTCCCTTTTTCAAATATCTTGTTCCAACTTATTTAATTATCAAGTTACCATACCTCGTCTTATTAGATAAAGACATGTAAATTCAACTCCATGTAGGTCCTTTGCATATTGTATTATGAATATAATATTGATTGATTTATTGCAAATAAAAATATTTGCATATTTAAAAAGCAGATAATACCACAACAACATAAATAACGAATTCAAAATGGCGGAAGACTACCGATCTACCTTAAGCACGCAGAGAATGGCCATGTCAATTGAATTTTAATTCTTTGAATGTTTTGTTGGAAAAATAAGTTTAGTTAAAGTTGACTTCCCAATAGTGAACTTTCCGTTTTTGAGTAGTAATATACCAACATCGCTAGCTTATGGAGTCTATGCTTCACAACTTATTCACTGCTGTCGTGCATGTAATGAATACAACGATTTCATTTGCAGAGCGAAAATACTATCTCAAAAGCTTCTTTGCCAGGGCTTCAGCCACTGTTGGAATTTTCACTACAGAAGTTTTACGGTCGTCATCACGATTTGACAGAACGATACAGTTTATCTGTCTCACAGATGAAGATAGACATCTTACAATAGTTCCTGAGTTAATCACCGAATTGACATTCACCAACTGAGACAAACACCGGATTTTCCACTTACAGTGTGACGGGTGCCACGCGTGGAGCAGATCATGCTTCCCTTCCGAAGCACCTGGTGATACCTCTGTTTTTATTGGGGTTCACACTGTAAGTGCTTTATTTTTGTGTGTTGTCTGTGCTTGTTTGTTGCGTCCTCTTTGTTTTATTGTTATTTTTGTCATCCTTGTTTTGCCATGTGTTTTGGATTTACAATTTTTGGACCATTGCTTCGGTATTCGTTTGGAAATTAATTGAAATAAGAATATTTAAAAAGTTGACTTAGCTGAAGCATAGGCAATAAACGACCAAAAAGAGAGGTTTATTTGGGCAAGTGTGGACCTAGCAAGTTGTGGGACACAGTCATTTGATGGAAACATCAGTTTTCTTGCCATATTGCACCCTTTGACCCCTTTGAGCAAATCTAATGAAAAAAATACATATAAATATATTTTGTAAAAAGTGTGATTTTGACCCATAATAGCTCGGAAACGATATTCCACGTGTTGGGTGTTATATCTCCATGAATATGTGGATAGTTTCAAAGCTAGTTTTGCATGAGAAATATTGGTCCATTCATTCAACGATTGCAATTGATTATTATGCTTTATTGATCCTTTGAATCAAAAGATAACCAGAATGCTATAAAGGTACACGCAAAATGCTAGTACTTTTCAGCGGGTGTTAAATCAACAATTAAACAAACCTTCAAATTTTGCCCAGTCCACCAATACATTGATCACCCACGGGTAAATTTCTTCCAAGGCCTCTCTTCCCAGATCAGTGAGGTGTTGCATAATGTGACCATACACACTTTCAGTGTACTGTTGGACAATGACAGGAATATCTGCAAACCCAATTTTAGCTCTCATTTTTGATGCACTTTTTTCGTTCTCACATAAAAGTGACTTTAAGATGCCTCTTGAAATATATTTGTGATACTTTGAAGGCACCAACATACAGATTGGTCCAACAGGAACATCAAAGTCAAGTGAAATAACATTCAAATAAGCCAGACTGAAAAGAAGACAACATATATTAAAAAAAGATTGAACATTATAATACTTCATATGTAATTACATGAAATATAATGGGGAATACAGAATGTTTTGATTTTTGTTTTAATACTCTAATGACGGCATAGGTCATACCATAATACGACCGAAAAAAGTTTTTTGGTCGTATAAAAAGATTTTATTAATAGATGTATCTATATTTCAGAACATAAAAAAAAAAACAATCCACAACATAATAAATGAGCATGAAAACTGAGATGGTGCCAGATCAATAAAATATGTCACAGACTTCAGGAGAAAGGATGTTCGTTATCTAATAATGCGGCTTGTTTGTAGGGGGTAACCAATAAGTATCTCATATCCAAATCAGTTCTGACAAGAATATCCTGTAATTAAAATCCGATATCCCTAAGACTCATTTCAAATATCCCATATCCAATGTTCAAATATCCCATATACCCATTAATATCCCATATATATATCTCGGTACTAGTATTAAAAAGGGAAAATATCCCGAATCCCAATATACCCTTAACAAGCCTCAATAATTCGATTTGGATGTTGTTTATCAAAGTTTCTGATATTTTTTACAAGAAACATTTATGTCACATCTCCCAGCTGGCTCTCAACCTGTGTTTTGTCATATATGTATGCCCTTATCACCGTATGGAAGCGACACCGGATATTGGTACTAGGACTGGTACCTCCAAACAAGAATAGTATTTAACTGTTATATGTAAACATTAGTACCAAGTTGCCGTACAATACCAAGTTGCCGTACACAGTAACAGTTCAATACTATTTTTCCTTGGCGATACCAGTCCTAGTACCTAGTACCAATATCCGGTGTCACTCCCATGCGGTGCTTATGGACCCTATAATTTTAAAAGCAATAAGTATTCGTCCGTAAATAGATGTGCTTGAGTGAAGACAACCGATGGAGGACCAGGCAGCTCATGTAGGCTCGTCTTTATGTGTAAAATGTAGATCAGAGCCAGCATCCGAAGAAAGCATTTCAGTTGTCATCACTAGCTGCATCAAATATCCCAATATTCAGTCTTTTCAAAAGTCGGGATCAGTTCTGGATCAGGTTTTTGTGAGACGATGTCCTAAATTTAACAGTTATGTCCCTTTGCTTACAACATGATTTGAGCGGAAGAAATTGACAGGACGTGTTAGTCACATCACAAATAAATTAAATAAAAAATAATCAATGGTCCAAATTTAGTTCGTTTTTTATTTTTCTTAAGTGTTTTCTTACCCAACAAAATATCATTTTTTTTCTCTTTGGTCAAAAATTTTCTATTTGCAGGCAAATAGCAAAATTATTGATTTCCCTCTGTAGTAGCTATGTTGGCACACTATCTGAGACGGGAGATAACTCTTTCAAAAAAGGCTAAATTATGGCATGGTCTCAGGCACTTGTTGCATGGAAGAAGAGGGAGAGGGGGTATTTTTTCCATGAAACAAGTGCCTGTGCATGGTCCCGTGTTACGAAAATAGGGAATAGTTGATGTTAGGCATGTCAGTAAGCAGGAATGGACTTGAACCATTCTTCATATCTAGACGGGACACGGACGCTAAGGGCACATGTATCACAATATAGCTCCCCTTCACTTGGGGAGATGAGCTAAAATAGCGACGATTTTGTCGGGGAGGGAGGGGACGGGATAATTGGCACAGGCGATGGCTAGCCATCAGTTGAAAAGGCGGGGGGTGCGTGGTGATGCTTTCTCCTTTGATGGACCTCATTACTATTGATGTTTCCCAAAGAAAGACGGCAAACAAGTTGGCATACTTCACACCATCGGCCATGACATACCTAAATCAACAATGAACTACTGAGTGATTGTAGCAGAATAATTGACAGTGTGCCTTCTTTATTTACATATTATATAATAAGAGACCCATTGTAATTACTGCAATAATATACTTGCCATGGGCTCAACTTGGAGAGCATATTGCTGGGATTGTTGCATTTTGTATTGCTTCACATGTCTAAAAACTGCATAACGGCGCGTTTTCTGCCAAACTCGGAACTCTTTGCTTTATACCTTTCTCATATTCTCCGCAAACCTATTCCATATTTTCTGTATCGTCAACTTTCAGCGTTAACACTGGCATCGTGGCTTGCTTCGCCGCCATTTTTGTTGAACGTTTCGAAGCATCAAACCACCTCCGGAGGTGGTTTGGTCGGTTTACGGAAACGGTTTCAAACCACCCGAAATAAGAACGTGAACCCGAACTGGTTTTGAACTGGTTTCCCGCGATAAATAAAAAGTTTGGTAAACTGGTTTGATTGTAATAAATTCGCCCATTATAAATTGATTGATTGATTAGTTAGAGTTTAACGTCCAATGAGCAATATTTCAGCTATATCAGGACGAGAACAAGTTAATCAATTCAAAAAATTGAAAGTATCAGAAGAAAGAAATAAAGGTGGAAGGGACAACCTGGGCAACGACTTTTGACTGCCACTGGAAAATTGGAGGAATGGGTAGGGGCAGGACATTTAGCCGTCCATACGACGCCCAGTGCTTCTGCTCTCTTTAGAGAAATATAGAAGGGGTCTTTATACTGCATGGAGCGTGGCGTTTCTCCACACAGTTTGGCTACAATGGTTCGCGGTCAGGCTTTCCGTATTATGACATGACAACCCCGCATAGACAGGGCATTCCCCTATCCACCACCTGGGGACGCGCCCAGCAGCTCTGTAGCCGAAGCCCCTGAAAACCGATTCAGGTGCCGGGCATTATAAATTGAAATGATAAATATTTCCAAACCAATATGGTGAAGTATTTATGGACTGTGAGTGTTGTCGTGAATCATGTGAAATAAAGGCCTTGAAAAATCTTCGGAACCACAAAGATATCTGCCAAATTTGTACTTATTCAAACTTCCAAATTGTGGCCAATTGAATACGAGTAC
>MJUU01026211.1:99774-115068 GCA_002080025.1 Modiolus philippinarum
AACAAAATCCAATACACGGTTTCCGAGGAGTTGCGTCCACAAGATCTCCAGTTGTATAGTATTGCTAAAAATGGTCAAAGTCCCATAACTCCTATAAAAATTGACGAATCAAAATTGCGGTGCGATATGATCTAGTACATATAGTGACTAACAATCCTACAAAATTTGGACATAATCCAATACACGGTTTCCGAGGAGTTGCGTCCACAAGAAAGTGTGACAGACAGACGGACGGACGGACGGACACACGGACGCAGACCATTACTATGTCCCACCGTCGCGGTGCGGCGGGGGACAAAAATTAATTGATTATCAAGGGAATAACGTCCAGTGAGCAATATTTCAGTTATATGAGGACGAGAACAAGTTTATCAATTAGAAAAGATGTAAGTAAAAGAAGAAAGAAATATATGATAAAGGGACATCCGGGACAAGGAGTTTTGCTTGCCACTGGAAATAATTAAATGGGTAGGGGTAAGAAATTAGTCTTCTGGGTGTGTGGAGAAGTGTGGAGTTGGAAAAACAATTCACCGTGTTAGAGATGTATACTCTATTTTTCTTAGATATAGTGTACTTGTACATGAAATAATATCTCATGTGTACACTTTGTTCAATTTCTTTTATTGACATTTATGTAAATTCAAAACCTATGGTTTAACTCCCTGCATCGTAGCTTTGTCCTTAGCTGTATTTGAGGACGTATTTGATATTCCTGATTATTCAGATTGCGTTTGGTTTTAACATTTTGTAAATTATGGATTTCCTATGTTTGGGTTCTATTGCTGCTGCTGATGAATTAGTTTCCGCAATTGCCATACAGCTCATTAACATTATTGCAGTTCAAGATAACATATGTGTTATGGTTTCATGTTCATTAACTCCATATCCTTTCGTAAAATATTCTTCACGATACCCTGTTCGTCTGCTTTCTGGGGAATATAAAAGGGGCCTTTACACTACATGAAGCGCGGAGTTTCTCCACAGTTTCGCTACATTGGATTGCGTTCAAGTTTTCTGTATTGATTTTTACCTGACTACCCCGCATAGGCAGGGAATTTCCTATCCTCCGACTGAATACGCGCGCGGTCGCTCTGTAGCCAAACCCCTCAAAATCGATTCAGGTGCCTGGAAGATTTCTACATTACCTTCGTCACACACAGTTTTAAGATGATATTAACATGTCATTAGGTTAAACATTATTTATGGATAAAGTCCCGTGCAACACCTCCCCCTTTGCGAACCCCATCCATTTTTTGAAGTCCGCATACATCCCCTCTTCAAAATAAAACATGTTAACACGAGCATAACCTGCACGCACTTGTGGAAATTGGCCCATTTTTAGACCCAAAACGAGGTATCAAATGATTGCTTATTGTATGGGCTTTACGAAAACCCCAATTTTTACAATTTTTATGCCCAATACGTTCCATAGCGCAGTTAAACGTACCCCTACCCCAATAAAATATTGACGAAAAAACTGATATTTTCATTGAAATTGCGTACGTTTGATGGTCTAGAGGACGCGAAGTGCATCTCAATTCCCGATTCTGAAAATTGTTTTTAGCTTTTCAATCTATTTTCTTCAATATAAAACATGTTAAGACAATGTTAACATATTTTAAATGACCACAATTTTATTTTCAAATATACCAAATACAGGGACCTTTGAATAATTTTGTTTTTGAATAAGTTTTGTCTTTCTTTTGCCTAATATTATTTCTTAGTAAACAAATATCATTTAATATAGGTATCAAATGAAAGTTCATTGTATTTGCTTTACAACCATAAGAAATAATGGCCGTTTTTAGGTAATATATACATCATATATCAATATCACTTACCCCTACCCCAACAAATTTATTCTAAAATTGTCAATGTTTTGTCTATTTTCGCAGAAAATTAACCAGAAGACGCAAAATGTGTGTTGTATAGGACAATGCTGCATAAATCATATTATGATTTTATATTTTAACAGCCATTTGTTGACTTAAAACTCAATATTTTGCCCGAAATTGGTAAAAAATGGGAATTTTCAACATTTCAGAATTATCCAAAGTCCACTGCTATATCGTTATATATGCCAAATTTGCATCTCAAAGTCAAAACAGCAGAAAATCTGAAAAACGGAAAATTCCCATTTTTCATACAATTTCGGACAGATGTGTCGAAAAGAGACCTTTTGAAAAATTTTTAATCTACTTAAATGATCTTCTGCATATCAGTTTTAGTGAAATACACGCTAGAATTCCCATTAAACATAACTTTTTATCATTTTGAGCCTGAATATTTCAAATTTTCTCTTAATTTTTAGGGGGGGGGGTGCTAATTTTGACATTTATGAACCTTTAATACGTCTGAAACTAAAATTTTTGCGTACAATTTGTTGCTAACATATCATAAATTATTATTGCATCGGCGATTATTAAATATATATTCAGATTTTTACGACCCTTAAGTCAAAAAGTCGAAATTGTGAAAAATCTAAAATTCCGAAAAAATTTTCAAAAATTTTATACCGAAAATCAAAATTTTATGGACTATAATGGTTTTATTTTCCAACATTGTATAACAACTGATGAGTTAGGCATAAAACTAGATCAAATGACGAGGGTTGTTTATCTGAAAGGAATTGACAGCCTAAAATCGACATTTTCGCAATTTTTAGCAGAGGTAGGGGTAGATCCCCATATCATAAAATGGGCGTAAAATACCAATACCCAAACTTGTGTTCATTGTTAAGCATATTAAATTAGCTTTAATTTGATACCAAATTTCAGTACATATTACTTATCTGTAAAAAATTATGGAGCTTAAAAGATGAAACTTTTGTTAAAACGAAAATACAATAATTTTTCTTCGGGTGTACTATAAAAGTTGCCATATATTGTCTATGCGTGCAAAGGGGATGGGGAGGGGGCTCACGGAAAGTGTTTCCAGCCCACGGACTAATATCAAAATATATTGCGGTATAGATTATTTATTAGATCAATTGCTGACGTACCCCTGTAGCACAAGAGACTGCAACATAACTTGTAAAAGAAGGTATGACATGAAAACTCTCACTTCGGGATGTTCACAGATAGCGTGGAAGACCTTCCATCCAAGTGACAAAAGTTTCTGAAGGATAACAACAGGTTTATTAATCCTGGAATTTTGTAAGAAAGAGAGAGCATCAAATTCCAAACCATTTTTTTCGTCGAGTAGTATTGTTTCATCTTTTGTTCTTCAGTCTACAGCTCCATCTTCGTCAATGGTCGCGCCAGCATCTTCAGCTATATTTACAGAAGTGTCATCATCTCTATCTGTTTCAGCTTCATTGTTATCTTCAGTTATCTAAGTAGTCTCTTCATCTTAATCATTGTCAGTGTCGTCTTCATCTTAACTTTACCGCTGTATGAGCCAGTTCTTCCAATTCGTATCGCTTCCATCAACACCACAATAAATGATCCGTCAGATCCTGATTTTAATGTAAAACTTCAACAAAGCTCCAGCACTTTATTCCGTTTCTTTCCAGAAGTATTCAGTTCAAGACTACCTCCTCAGAAATAAGAATTCGGGGTCTTTTGCAACTGACACCAGGAAAGTATATTACACCATTTCTTTTGGAATTACTGTCAAAATCACTCAAGATTCCAGCTGCCAATCTACTACTTTGGAACCGTCACGTTCGTCCCTGCCCATAATTTCGGAGACAAAAGAGGAGTAAGGATGTTTACATCAGATGGCTTTGCGTCAACATCGAAAACTTATCTCGTCAGAAAGAAACTGCAGTTAAGTTTCAGAGAAAATGAGGAGTGATGGTTCAAAAGTAAATCAGGAAAGAAGAAAGAGAAGGGAATTAGAAGCCGAAAATCGTCGTTTTAAGAGAGAAATTTTGGAAGCCAAGTGGCTGGACAAATATTTCGGTTCACTTTTTTCCACAACAGTGATATTATTAATATACTGATATTTTTGTTACATGGATTCTAAATATATTTTGATGTTTAAAATTGTTATGATATGATTGATTGATGTTAATTGTTTAACAGGTCTTTGATTTCCGTGAATGAAATTTTAACAAGTTTTCATTATATCCTCAATAATTGACATTATTACCTCTGGATATTTTATGACCTGCTAAAATTGTATATGGTGTTGCTTTTCAGTGAGGACTTCCAAACATTTTAAAAAGGGACATTTGTATTTAATTCATATTTCAGTGGGAACTAAAGTGACATTTGCATTTAATGTTTTATGTGTATACCATGTTGTAATGTATATATTCTTTTGATAAACAAATGTGCTTCTACACATAAGGTCTTTGAGAGGAGCGCCTGTGATTGTTGTTGCTATTTACATTTGATTTGCCCGGGCTCCACCCACTTTAAAGATTCGCCGGTCCACTTCCAATTCTGACCCGTTCCCCGTTAATCTTCAGTGCAATCCCGGAAGCAGACAACGATACCTAATTTGTCAAACTCAACAGTTTTATTAAGTAATCATCAAACCATTGCACTCCCCAATCGTATTTTCAATATTACTAATGTTTATATGGATAATTGTATCTTCTACGTACAATTTTAAAGTATGACTGAAATTCGTTACGTCAAAAAGTAGAAAATAACTCAGGAATAGTGAATCCAATGAAAGAACAAACATAATTGTCAATACACAACTACTAACTGCACACGCTGGTAGCTTTGAATTCAATTTATAGATATAGTCCGTGTGTGATCTCTACATTACCATGTATTCGATTTTATTTTTTGACAATTGTTAGATAAGAATTCGTTGCTCTAATTAGATTTCCAAGTAAAAACTGCCCAATCTAATGGCAATTTAGTTTCTACACACTACAACGGTAGTCAGGGTTCCCACAGTTCTTTCGTGATGAAATTCAAGGACTTTTCCAGGTCTTTTCAACCTTTTCAAGGTCAGATTTTGTTACCTTTTGACACCATTTAAGATTCATATGGAATTTTCCGCTGATGTTCTCAGTATTTGCTGAATTTCATTTAGGATTACATGGGAGCCAAGACCTTGTGGAGATGAGAAAGATCTTGCACATCAATGTGGGTATCAATTAGGACATTGTAGGGTATTGGATAAACATGATTCATGTGTTTAAAAATCATGTTCCTTGATATCACTCGGCACCTAAATACGTTTGCAGGGATCAGACTTCAGAGCTGGCGAGCACGTCCTCACCTGGGGTACTCAGGTCATAATACGGAAAGACTGACCGCGAACTATTGTAGCCGAACTGTGTGGAGAAACACCCCGCTCCATGCAATACAAAGACCCTACTATATTTATCTAGTAGAACAGAATCGCTGGGTCCGGTATAGATAACAAAATACCGAAGTTACTGATAATTTATTTTCTGCATATGCGCATTTCGACAATTTATGTCTCATCAGTGCAGATACAACCAAAAATTTGGAAGTTCATTAACCGAAAAATGTGTTAAAGCTGATAGAGAACAAATAACCAAAAGGATCTAAATGGAAATACTAAATTTCAGCTAAGGACAGAGCTATGCATGAGGGAGATACTCCTTAGTTTTCAACATAATTTTGCAAAATTTAGATATTGAAAGTTCGATACAATCGGTTTTCGGGTCAGCACCGAAGTACTGACTACTGGGTTGGTGAACCAGCAGAGGCATCGGTCCAGTGGTAATAAATAACAAAATACCGAAGTTACTGATAATTTATTTTCTGCATATAGAAGAGTAAATTTCCTGCCTCTGCCCATTCTCCCCTTTTCCAGTGGCAGTCGAAAACTCGTTGCCCCGGTTGTCCTTTCCACCTTATTTCTCTCTTCTATTTCTGACTTTTATTTTTTTTTAATTGATTCACTTGTTCTCGTCCTGATATAGCTGAAATATTGCTCTCTGGATGTTAAACTCTAACTAATCAATCAATCATTCTTTCTTCTTTTACTTACCATTGTTTTGAAATGATTAACTTTTTCTTGTCCTGATATAGCTGAAATATTGCTAATTCGACGTTAAACTCTAACTAATTAATCAGTCAATCTTGATATCACAGGTTTTATTTGTACAAAAAGAGGCAAGCCATGATGTATCACTGTGATAGTGGTGTGAAATTCTAGATGATTATTGGTAACTCCTGTCTTTTTGCTGTATAAGATATTTCAAGTTTTCTTTCTTTTTGTATCATTGAAAAAAATGATTTTACAACTTGTATCTAAAACTAATGTACACTCCACTCTTTTATTGGGATACCATTACCAATTTTCTTCTTATACATTTATAAAATTATGCTGCATACATCTACTGAAAGATATTGATATGATTAATAGATTAATCTGAAACCGAACGTTTGTTTAAGAAATACTGGTACATTTCAAAGCACCATATTGTAAGTAATCATTAAATGATACTCTCCAAGACATGGCAAATCAATGCCCACACATGAATTTTGTTACACACTCAGAAAATAAATATTTGTTTTAAATAATGTTCTGGATAATCCCTTAGGAGTTTCGAAGCCAGACGTGTTTTTGGATATTGCCTGCATCCGGATCCCTTATCATCCATGTATAGTTCTATTCGGTAACATACTTTACATGTTTGAAGTTGGGAACGTACAATCTGAGATTGAAGAATCAAAGAACATATTTTCCTTCAAGAATACACTGAAGCAAAACATGTTTACATCAACTGGAAAATCGGATAAATGGGTAGGGGCAGGAAATTTAGCCATCCATGAGACCCTTTGTGAGTCTGCTCTTATTCGGGAAATATAGAAGGATCCAGTCAATGGACTGCATGGGGCGTGGTGTTTCCCCATAAAGTTGTCTACAATGGTTACCGGTCAGGCTATCCGTATTGAGAATTGTCCATTACACTTCGGTCAGGCTGTCCGTATTATAAATTGTATATCATACTTCCCTTGGAAAATAGGAGAATTGGGTAGGGACAGGAAATTAAGTTTACGATACTTGTGCTCTTCCACGGGAAATAAAGAAGTTGTCAAATTAGTCAATTCAAATATAATTAAAGGATGTAAGATTAAAATAAGGAATGGACAACTAGAGAAGCGAGTATTGATTAACACTGGCGCACTGGAGTAATGGGTAGGGGCAGGAAATATAGCCTTCTATACGAACACCAGTGGGTATGCTTTGGCAAGAGAACATAGAATTGGCCTCTATACTTCACAGGGCATGACGTTTCCACATACAGTTTGTCTAGATGGGCTTGTCTTCAGACTTTCCGTATCATGACCTAACTTCCCCGCAATGATTGGGTGTTCCTCTATCAACTACCTGGGGACGCGCAATGCAGTATTGTTTTGGCCGAGACCTTGATCATCTTTATGCTTGAAAAAATAATTATCTATTGGAAGCTTTCTTTAACAATGATTGCCCAATTTCGAAAATAAGTATGTTTTATTTCATATTTTATGAATAAATCGTATCTTTGCAATGTGAATCCGTAGTGTATATTTTTACTTAAAAATCTGTAGAAAATATGGAAAATCACTTCTGCGTAAAAATATTAGTCGGACTTGCCTGGTATGGCAGTTATAGCTACGTCTTTCCGATCGTCGCTTTGCGATATTTTCGGTTATACCATCCTGTTTTTGCAAAGTTTGAAATATGTGTTATTTAACATTGGAGTCTGTGGGAGACTGAATTAGTGGAGTTATATCAAAGCACAATTTTCTCGACGTTCTTTAGTTGCATGCTCACCGAAAGATTAAATACCTTTACCTTATCGCAAAAAAGATCTCGATAATGTTTATTACTGGTTTCCAGTTTAACAGAAAATACATCATACGACTGAACCAGACATGGTTTCTTCACAGTCGCGACCGATACGAAATTCAAGGCTTTTTCCAAATTCTAAAGCTTTTCAAGGTTTTCCCACGACCGGGAACGACCAAATCCATATTCCCGACTTTTTCTAGTTTTCCCGGTAGCGTGAGAACCCTGGGTAGTAGAATACCGCAGACAAAAAAAAAAAGTAGTAGAATACCGCAGACAAAAAAAAAAAAAACAAGATTACATAAATAAAAGTCCATAGACAAGTCAAAAGCAAGAATACAGAAGATCAAAGACGCTAAACAACCTCAAACACAAACACTACAAATTTATACAACAATAAAAATAGTAATGGTGGATAACATGATACCCCGCCACGTTCCACAAAATTTCAAAGTTAAAAGGGGCATAACTCCACAACGAGGTGTACCGCTGAACCCAAAACTATACTTGGCCTGTGTTTTGTGGTTAACAATTTACATACCATGTTTGAAGACAGTAATGTTATTTCATGCACAAGCTATGAGTACAAAACCCAAAAATTTGCAAAATTGCAAAGTTTCAAGGGGCATAACTCCAGAACCCCTTGGACCTCGGAACCCAAAATCGAACTTCATCCGAGTTTTGTGGTTAACAACTTACATACCAAGATTGAAGACCTTGAGTTATTTCGTTCACAAGTTATCAGTCGGAAACCCTAAAATTCGCAAAATTTCAAAGTTTCAAGGGCCATAACTCCAGAACACTTTGGACCTCTGAACCCAAAATTGAACTTGACCTGAGTTTTGTGGTAAACAACTTGCATACCAAGTTTGAAGACCCTGTGTTATTTCGTTCAAAAGTTATCAGTCGGAAACCTTCGGGGGACGGACGGACAGACAGACAGACAGACAGACGGACGGACACACGACTGAGGGTATCACATAATACCTCGCCACTTCGTGTGGCGGGGTATAAAAATTGAAGCACTCACCGGGTGAACGCTCAAAGGTGCTCCGGAAGGGTAATCATGTCCTGTTATGTATACAACACCCGTCATACTGTCATTGGATTAATCCAGGGTCGAGGAAGAATCAGTTATTTCAAATCCGAGAAGACATGAATCTAGTTTCTGACATCGACATTTCATATTATCTATGATTTCGTGTTGACGGCGAAAGAATTTCTGAATGGACAAAAATAACAACGGTTCAACATAGCCCTGGCTCAGCAGTTTTTTTGACAGTGCTTTTGCTCTTTCCAGAAAGTCACTGTATGAACAACAAGCTCTACATTAAAGGATTAATTGTGACATATACACTCCACATGCCGGGGAGGTAGGTATATTGCTGCTGAGAAAAGTTCACAATTGGGAGGTCAAAACCTATAACCTAGATTTCAATGTACAACAAAAGGTCGAGGTACAAAGCAGAATTGGGTGTATCGGTTGACTCTTTACTTTCTCGTTCACTGAGGTAGATCCGATGTATTCTAAATATTCTTTATATCGGGTTATTAACCCTTAAGCTGCTGAGTGGGTGGGCTAGTTGTCCAAACATAGGTACCCCATGGAAAACACGAATTTTGGTCATTTTTCGTACTAGTTATTGACCTGGAGGACTGTATGACACTCAGAGGTCCAGTTTGTAGTGGTATCCATATTTCTGCAATTGCTGGGTAAGGTAGGGTCTGGCATGGGGTTAAGAATGGAAGATGACGCCACCCAAAATCTGCAAAATTGACAATTTTCGGCTTTGGTCGGCCACAGTACCGGAAGTACAAATCAGAAAGCTGTCACAATGTCAGAATTGAGAGAAGACACTTTTTTTTAAATGTGTACATCAATATTGTCCCAATGGGGTTCGTAGTTTTACAGCTTACAGGTGACGATAGGTAAAGCCCTGAAAACCGATCCAGGTGCCGGACCTCTGTTAGGAAGACTCATACTCCAACCTCCGAGAGACCTATTCATAAGCCAGAACCGCGCATGGCGGGCCATTAGATAGGAAATTCATGTTTAATGGTGATATTACTGAAGAAATGATTCATTTAAATTCAACGGATTGATTGATTGATTATTGTTTAACGTCTACTGAGCAATATTTCAGCTATATCAAGACGAGAACAAGTTTGTTAATAAATAATCATTTTGGGGTATGGAAAGGGTCATGGGACGGGAAATTCTGACTGCCACTGGAAAAGTAGGGTGAAATCGGAAGGGGCAGGGGATTTAGCCTTGTAGCCGATCCCCTACGGACCACTCAAAAAGAGCTTGCTACAAGGGTTCTTTAACGTGCAGGAAGCGTGACATTTCTTCCAACACGTGGACCTAAGTTTACATCCCATCCGAAAGATGGGTTGTGTATTTATTAATCCCGCACAAACACGGAAAGGGTCCTATTCCTATATCCCGGGGTTCCCTCGGGTCATCCCCGTTTAGGAGGGTCATACCCCGCAAGCCAGAGATACTAGGTCCTATTTCTATACCCCGGGGTTCCCTCGGGGGGGGGGGATTCAACGGATAAGAAGATGATATCACAAGTGATGGTATTTCTATAATCAGGCGGCCAGCTCGGACTCGAAGTGCAGTCGATTAACATGCCTTTACCAACGCTAGGCATGTCCACTAACATGACAAGGATGGAAAGCCATATTCCTTTCGTGAAATTTATTCTATCAAAAAGGAAAACAACTTTGAGATAGTCAATTTAATTTACTTAAATAAATGTTGAATTGAAATGGCTAAAAGATGACAATACCAACTACCACAACGTATCTCTTATTACCAATAGATAAGACTGAATCGAAGATTTAAATGTGTTGAAAGACTTCAAGAATTATCATTCGTACACAATAAATATCAGATCAATCTCAATGCGTCAGCCACAACTTTTGAATACTAACTACCAATTACGACATCAGAACCAGTCAACATTTCATTTTCAATTCATATCATCTCAGAAGAATTGGCATTTCCAACATTATATCACTTTAGTACTCATGGATTACATTACAACAGACCAACCCAATCAACTTAACCAAATACTTCAAATGCCGTCTATTAAATAAAAATAACCGCTGCTTATCATCACCTTGTTTAGGGCCTCCTACATTCTTCCTGTCTATTAGCGCAGGTGATGACAATCTAAAATTTATAAAACCACATCTTAAATAAGGAGACATCATCAAAGTGATATTTAATGGAAAACCAAACTTCTTCCAGAAAATCCAATCGCAAGTCGATACATTTTACCAACAGATACCTTCTTTAGCCACCACATCCTGTAGGACAAATCACAGATTACAATATTAATTTGCACGGATAGAATTTATACGTATGAGTAAAATCGCATCTACAGTTCTCCTAAGTGAATATCTGATGCTCCAAGTCTGGAGATGGCAGCTGATAAAAGATTTTGAGTTACATTTATTCGGCCCCAATACCATATAACAAAAATCCATCATTGGAGATCCATTATTGTGGAGTGAACTCATGATAATATTACTATGTTAGAAAAGCAGTGCTTTAAAGCGTATTGCTATTTACAAATAAAAAACAATTATTAATAAGACATAACATCATATAATAGACAATTTTAGAGAAACAGATAACATTTCATGCAATTAATAAACAGCTGCGCCAAGTCGCATGATACAACCGTCGTCATCCTTCAAAACTTTAAGTAATTTAGGTAAGAGGAACCCAATTCAGAAGCACCTATTACTGCCTAATTAAGCTTGATATCTCTTTAAGAAATTAATCTGCTAAGTTTAAAGTGAGCTCATCAAAGTACTTATCAGTTAGAGCGCGACATGTAATAAATTGCCTTAAAATTGACAACAAAGTCCAATAACTCTTGCAAGAAAAATCGAAATTTCACCAAAAAGTATAGAGATCGTGAAGTCATCACATCCAATACCTCTTCAAAGTTTGAAGTAAATTGGCCAAAGAGTTGTCAAGTAAGAGCGTGACGTGAAAAAAATTGCCTTAAAATTGACGAATTAAGTCCCATAACTCTTGCAAGAAAAATCGAAATTTCACGAAAAAGTATACAGATCGTGAGGCCATCATACCCAATACCTCTACAAAGTTTGAAGTGAATTGGCCCAAGGGTTGTCAAGTTAGAGCGTGACATGTAAAAAAACGGCTTTAAATAGACGAATAAAGTCCCCACAACTCTTGCAAGAAAAATCGAAATTTTACGAAAAAGTATACAGATCGTTAGGCCATCATACCCAATACATCTACAAAGTTTAAAGTGAATTGGCCAAAGGGTTGTCAAGTAAGAGCGCGACATATGAAACGGACGGACAGATGGACGGACGGACAATCGGACATTGGTATACCATAATACGTCCGTCATCAGACGGGCGTTAAAAAATTTGATCATTGATTTCCTAATACCTGTTTCAGAGAGCACAAGACTTAAAATAGAAACTGACAGTAGCTCAAAGTCAAGAAAAGATAAAACATCAATATTGGATGAAAATTACAATTACATGCTATAATCTACCAGGGAACTACACAGGAAAACATAAACAAGACAAAAGTCAAATAGGAAATCGTGACAGCCAAACAGCAAAAAAGCCAGCGGTATTGTTGAACCGGTTTATCGGTACCCAAACATCCCTCTTATCTGTCCCGTTTCCCTATCATACTTGTAGTATCATAAACATACACAGGCTGACTTATAACAGCATGACCACAAAATGGACAGCAGAGAAAAACCACAATACGTAATTTTGAAAGATGGGACAAGGGGGGCTCGCCGCTAATCTGGCGGCTATCTCAAGAAGCCAAGTCTGCTGTTATAACACTGTCGCACTACGGAAGATTGATTGATTGACTGATTGATGTTTTACGCCAACTTCAGCAATATTTCAGCTTTACACTACGGAAGAAAAATCATTTTGAAGGATGATGAAGGATACTATAAAAGTTTGTTATATTTTCCCCCATTTTATGGGGCAACTACACAAAACATACATGAGATCCTTTTACCATAAGAGACATTTTCTAAATCAAGAATTGCCGACTTGAACAAACATGACATTTGGTCAAGCAGTACAACACTCCCTTCCTATGATATCGCGGTATTTATTTTATCCCCTCCTGTAAACTACAACGTCACTCGCTAATCATTCTATTAAGACATTCGTAAAACCCCTAGTCATCTCTGCAGTTAGAAAACTCATTAGGGACCGACCATTTAACCTGAAGAGGGGGGGGGGGGGGTTATGTTTTTTTTTTCTGGACAGATTATTTATTTTTTGCACGCGTATCAACAAAATATTTTCTTTCAAAATTAACATTATTTTTTTGAGCAGAAAGCCTCATTCAGAAATTTTTTTTTTCATCATTTTGGCAGCCAAAATATTTTTTTCACATAAAATCAGATCCAAAATATTTTTTTTAGAAAAAAAAACCATAGCCCCCCCCCCACCCCTTCAAGAAGGTAAATGGTTGGTCCCGTAGTCCTGTCAAAATGTCTATACTTCTGGTATAAACAAAATAGTAAAACTAGTGTAACCCCCATGCAGCAGGTTTGCGCCTGTCCTATATCAGGAAATTTATTAAGCCTTTGTGTGTCTTGTCTGTTTTCTACTTAGTTTACTTTTTGTCAATAGGAGTCAAGGATGGTGATTATTTCGCTGAACTTGATTTCTCTTTACTTAGGGGGGGCCGACTCTGACCTGCCATTTGGTGTGTGGTTTCCTCACTGTTCATTGAAGATCTTATGGTGGCTTTGAGTTGTTATTACTCCCCTTTGGGTCGTTATCTCTTTGACACATTCCCCGTTTCCCTTCTTTTTCTATTGTTTATTCCCCATAATTGGCAGACATTATTATTTTTAATAATGTCATATTTCATCAAATATCGAGTAAATAAACCTCGAGTAAATAAACTAAAGTTGTGACAATTCTTCTGGTATTTTTTTAAGAAATGTCGTCTGTTTGTTTATCTTTCACTTCATACTGGCAGTGAAGTTTTTTACTACACTGAGTAAGATAACAGCAAAGTTGGTGACAAAAATAGGCTATGATTACGTGAATTTTTAGCAAACGATGATCTTTATTATATGCAAGAAACGTAACCCGAACAGTTTAATTAAGCTAATGCAGAGACATATAATTACAGATATTGGCAACTCTGCTATCACCCCATATTAATCACAACAAACATGGTAAGGCCACGTCAGAACTTCTTAAATTACTTTTCATTAAGTTGACATATTTCTAAACCGAACACAGAATTGTTTTTCTTAATTATTTTATGGTATAGTTTAGAAAATTTGTTTAAAAATTGTTCATTAACAAAAAAGATATTGGGAAATAAAGCGGAGACTTCGTGTGGAAATCTGACGACGAACATCGTGATGTGCCTTGTTCACTTTTGAAACTCCTCTTTTATTTCCGTGATTACAACTTCCTAGTTATGAAAACTGGAAAGTATTTTACTTTGTTGGTTGAGTTTAGATAGTTTTAATATGATATTTCTATATTTTATCGAGATATCTGTGATTTATCTCTGTGAAGTGGAAGTTTTATCGAAGTCTCGATGGCGGCGCCATTTCCCGAGAATTCGTCATGTTGCCAATCTCTTTAATTATATATCTCTAGCTAATGCAATTTAATTCCGATGACTGAATGGGAGAAATCTCCACTTTTTCTAACTAGGCACAACTGATATACTATTCACCGGTCAGGATTGTTAGATGTGCAAAAAATCCCGGAATCCATTTTTCTCGTTCATTACTTTATCAAATGATAAAGAATATACAAATCTTTTCATAAAGTATGTATGTTAGAAATGGGGCTTACACAGCTATAGACCTAACTATAACTGACCCATCTCTACTTTTGGACTTCTCTTGGAAAGTACACGATGACTTATGTAGTAGTGATCACTTTCCTATTATTCTTCAACATCTTTATTCTACTACTGGAGAAAAGCCACAGCGTTTTAAATTTGATAAAGCTGATTGGTCACTTTATGAAAATTTATGTAGAGAAGAATTGAAATCTGAATTGTTTGAAGATGTTCTTGATCCCTTAAGTCTTTTCAGTGAAAAATACTTTCCATTGCAAATAAATCTATACCGAAAACCTCGGCAAACCCAAAACGGCCTGGGAAACCTTGGTTTGACGATGACTGTGATGATGCTCTGATAAATCGTAAAAAGGCAGAGCAACTTTTCAATAAACATCCAACGACGGATAATCTTGGCAATTTTCGCGTTTTTCGTGCCAAAGCTCGAAGAACCTTGAAACAAAGAAGACGCACTTCTTGGCGTAACTTTGTTTCAAAATTAAATTGCCATACCCCTATGAACAAAGTTTGGAATATGGTACAGAAAATCAAGGGTAAAAATAGAAAAGCTAATGTCCATCACATCAAAAACGGACAAGATATTTTAACATCTGAAGAAGAATATTGCAAATAAAATTGGAGAAACTTTTGAGAAACATTCTTCTTCTAAAAATCTAGGACCCACATTCCAGAGAATTAAAGAACAAAAAGAACGAAACAAACTTAACTTT
>MJUU01026211.1:116909-160357 GCA_002080025.1 Modiolus philippinarum
ATCTATGGAAACACAGTTGCTGACCAGGAAGCCAAGGATGCACTAGATGACGAGATGGCGGATTGTCCAGTACCGTACACTGACATGAAGCCTTTAATCGTTAAGTACATTTTAAAGTTATGGCAGGCCAAATGGGATCTGCAAATAAATAATAAACTGCATGGAATACAGTCAGACGTCGGTAAACAAGTCGGTTCCTGCGGTAAAAACCGTAGGGAACAGGTAGTGTTGACCCGATGTCGTATTGGACATACTAGAACAACACATAGTTTTATCCTCAACAGTGATGATCGACCTGAGTGTATTCCATGCAATTGTCCTTATACAATTCAACATGTTTTAATTGAATGTGTGTAGATGTTGCCGATATCAGGCGTGATTTTTATTCTGCTGATTGTCTTAAAGACCTATTTACAAACGTCGCTGGCGACAAAATCGTTCAATTTTTAAAAGCAATCAATTTATTTAGTAAGATTTAAATGGATCAATTTTAAATTGAGTTTCTAATTTCTAATATTGTTACTGTCAAACCATAATTTCTTCTATTATATTTTTTACATTTTACACATTTGTTTTACTTGTATAAAGTTATATGGTTTTATATTAATATTTTATGTATTTATTAAAATTGTTCAATATACTCAACAGTTCTCGCCACAATATAGCTGAAATATTGCTGAAGTTGGCGTAAAACATCAATCAATCAATCAATTAGATATATATCATTACATATAACAAATAATGTATCGATTGATGAAATTTAGTGGCCGGTAAAATGAAATTTTCAAATACCGCCATATCATAGGAACCCATTTTTGGAGCCTACATCAGCATAATATCTTTAAATAGGTATAGTAAAGCAAAGAGACAACTCCAAATTTAACCAAATTTCTGTTTCCAATTTTGCATTGAAAAAGAAAATTACAGGTGTCCCTCAATTACGAGCTTTTGTGAAAAAAACAACTACCAGAGGATTTCCAATGTAATTAATTACTGTTACTGGTATAGTAGTGATTGAGTATTTTCATAGTTGGTAGAAAATGAGGCAAAATTTGGGGAAGAATTTTTTTGGTGAAAATTACATTTTTTTTTTTAGAAAAAACTGAAAAAGGCCTTGTACACTCTAATAATTAATACTGAAATTAAGAAAAATATATTTCTAATAAAATCACTGCAAAAAAAAATTCCAAAAATGCTTGTATTCTATTTTTAAATATTTTTTGAAAAAGCCATGTCTGAAAGTGACAGAGTTACCTCCTCTTTATTAACTTTTCATTTGACTGTCAGCACTTCACTGAATGTAAAAAGAAATGACATTTTTATTGTTTTCTCATTTGATCGTCATCTTCAGATATTTTAAACTTCTTTACAGAGATATAAACTACAGAATGTTGTATTATTTAGCATAACATTTTACTACAATGGGAATTATATTCCAAATATCCTTCCCATAATGAAATGCTTTTTTTAAAGTACATGTGATATAACACTGTTACATATTCCAAAATATTGCACCTTAAAATATAAAAGGTAAATCATAAAGGTTCCTTGGAACCTTGTGTAAAACCTTCTTGGAATTGAACTAGTTATATTAACATGATTAATGTATACAAATTTTCCTTATTCAGTATTGTGTAATTAAAAAAGATACGTTATTGTATTATATTCCAGGAATGCTTACGGAGATTGGCAAGCTACTATTTTTTCTGATACTGAGTATGGAGAAAAGGAATTCCAACTAGTGTGTTGTAGGAGTAATGACATTGATATGAACATGATGAAAAATGTACAAGGTGACCTGATTCTGTTATGAATTTTTGTTGCTACTTAAGATATAACCACTTACATTTGTACCAATTGACATGTACATTCTAAGGAATGGAACAAAAACAAAATTTCCAAAAATATATTGTCTTTAAATGTATCAAAATAGGAACATTTCATATTTTTTAATCATTAGCTTTTAAGATTTTATGTGTCGTATAAAACAATGACTAAATTATTTGATAGTATGCAAAAATTTTAAAAATTATTAGTCTTAGACATTTTTAGAAAATTTACCAAATTTGAAACCTGAATAAAATTCTGAAAGCTTAAATGCACATCCATAGACTATGGGTATTTGCAACAAATCTACAACAAAATTAAATTCCTTAATCTAAATTTTGATTGTATGTTATATGGACCTGAACATGCTAGAGTGAAAATGGATACAGAAATATAGGTCATGATGATGTTATTATGATATGGATGTAAGTAACTACTATAAATATGAAACCATGACTAAAAATCATCATGTTTTTGCATATAGGTGCTGAGAACTGATGAAAAAAAAATTGATCAAGCAAGTCCAACTAATCAAAATGAAACCCCAGAAAAATGTAATTATTATTTGTTTAATAAACTTAGGATACAATAATTAATGAAGTCATACTGTCAGTGAATATTGTGTGAAAATTTCATTGATATTGAATTTCAAAAAGTTATCGAAGTTCATAAAAACTTTCAACATTTAGGTTGACCAACTGTTGATGATCAAGCCGAACTGTGACAGAGATGCCACTGGCCAACTTAAGAATAATTAGACAATGCCATTGTTTGCCTAATTAAATAGATCTGTATATACCAAGCAAATTAAGCCCTAGTTTGTTGAAATTGGTCCAACTTTTGAAAACTTCATTAAATGAAGTAGGACCATCTAATGAAGAAAACATTGATTGATTATTTTTACGCCTACTGCAGCAATATTTACGCTATGATGTAGACAACATATTTTCAATAGATCGTCTAAATTTAAGGATTGTTTACATCAGATCTATCCAAATGAGCTTGAAATTAAAGAAACAACTGAAACACCTACTTCAGCTTCGTACTTAGATCTTTTATTGTATATTGACGAAGATGGACGTTTGAAATCTAAGCTATATGACAAGCGTGATGATTTTAATTTCCCCATTGTGAACTTTCCCTTTCTTAGCAGCAATATACCTACCTCTCCAGCCTATGGAGTGTACATTTCACAGTTGATTCGTTACTGTCGAGCTTGTAGTTTGTACAGTGATTTTTTTAACAGAGCAAAAACACTGTCCCAAAAGCTGCTTAGTCAGGGATTTGTTCAACCTTTGTTAATTTCATCCCTCAGGAAATTCTATGGCCGTCACCATAGCATCATTGAAAGATATGACGTGTCAGTATCCCAAATGAAAGTGGACATTTTCAGCTAGATTCACGTCTTCCCGGATTTGACTACCGACTTTGACATTTTCCCGGATTGAATCACTCACAGTGTGACGGGTGCTGTTAACAGAGCAGGACATGGTTACCCTTCCGGAGCACCTGATGTCACTCTCAGTTTCACTGGAGTTCACACTGTGAGTGCCTTTGTTCTGAATGTTGTGGTTTCTGGTTCTGTGCTTTGTGTCTGTCTGGCGTCATTGTTTTTGTGTCTAACGTCATTGTTTTCTGTGTTCTCGTCTTTGCCCTGTCTTTGGACTTCGATTTTTGTGAATATCACCCCTTTGTTCCTTCGGTATTCTACTGCCGTTGTTTTATATATTTAAAGGCTATTTAGCACTAAAATAAGTTACTAAGATAAAATATAAAAGTATGAATGATATTAAGATATAGACTGAGAAATATTGAAGTAAACTAATTATGAGTAGTTAAATTAGAAGTTAGTTACTGCAGCCTAATATCTTAGGATAACCCACAAAAGTTATATATTAAACTTATTTCCAGTGGGGTCCTTAAAAATGAGAAGACTACTAGTACACACCAGGTTGGCACAGACAAAATATCACAAAAATTTAATCTTTATCACATGTACAGATCAGATAATTGACTAGTAACCACTTCAACGAAATTAATAAAAAACAAAATCACACACTTATGGATTTAAATTTATCCACCAAAAAATTTTTAACCTGAGTTTTAAAATAATATTTTTTGAAAAACTTTTAACACTTTCTGGTAGTGAATTCCAATCCTTTATACCGTTATAAAAAGGTGCTTGATTCACATCCTTTAATTGTCGGTATCAAAAAATTTTTCTTACTAAATCTTGTGTTGAAAGACGATTCATTTCTAGCAATATTTCGGACATATATTATTAAAAATGTTGAAAACATGATTTAATCTCAGTTGTCTAACTCTATTACATATATTTAAAAAAAACGACTTTTTCAAATTCACTAAATGTTACACTTTCTCTAGGATGTAATTGTAATCTTATTCTGAGCCACTTGAAGTTTCTTCCTCATTTGTTTTGATATACCTTCGTACCAACTTGCACATGCATAATCAAAGTGACATTGGATCAGAGAAGAACTTAATGTTTTCCTAGATTGAAAATTCAAACAATCTTTATATCTATATAAAAATTTAAGTCTTTGATTCACTTTTTTCACTATAGAATTTACAATATAATCCCCATTCAAAAACTGATCGATTATAATTCCCAAATATTTCACAAAATTTTTAGACTCAATTTTAATACCATTGCAAGAAATACCAAATTCTCCCGGCAATAATGATTTAAGTTTGCGACTTGGTCCAAATAATATGTTCTCCGTTTTCCAAAAATGAGTGTTTGTCATCATAACATATATTTGCTTGTTTTTATAATATGCAAAATGGGCCTTTGCCAATTATTGTAATTGTGTTTGTGCCATTAAAGAATATTGAATATTTGGTAATAGGAAAAAGAGTTAAGAACCATTCTGTGTCAAACAATAATGTGAGTTTTTTAATCGACAACATTTGTATTAATTGTGGAAGTCTCATTATTTACCTATGGGAGAAAATTGTATGCCACTATTAGCTGAACTTTCCTTTAGTCGTATGGAGCAAAGTTTTTTCAAGCCTTAGGGTTTATACAACAGAAACAAGACCAACTGTACAGAACTTTTAATTTCAGCTTCAGATATGTAGACGTTGTATTTTCTCTTGGACTGCTACACGCGACTTATGTCGTTTTTGAGACTCCGTGTGCATTGTTGTCACAGACGACGCTCCATACATGCAAAGGTCATCGTGTTGTTGTTCATTTTAAACATTAGAACTATGGCTACAAATAGGCACTTGGAGAAGAAGATTTTACCTATCGTCACCTGTAAGCTGTAAAACTACGAACCCGTTTGGGACAATATTGATGTACACATCTTAAATAAAGTGTCTTCTCTCAATTCTGACATTGTGACAGCTTTCTGATTTGTACTTCCGGTAACGGGTGCCGCTAGCGGAGCAGGACATGCTTACCCTTCCGGAGCACCTGATGTCACTCCCGGTTTTCATGGGAGTTCACACTATGAGTGCCTTGGTTTTTAGTGTCGTCTTTTTTATTTCCGTGCTTGTAGCTGTCTCACGTCCTTGTTTTGTCTTTGTTTTTCTCTGTTGCCGTTTTTGCCATGTCTTCGGATTTCGATTTTTGTAGTCTTCGCTTCCCTTGTTCCTTCGGTATTCTACTGCCGTTGTTTCATATGAAATCAAGTTCATTTTCACATCACTGAATATTAAGGATCAATAAAAAGTATTTGGTAAACCTGAGACCATGCGTGCAACACATCCCAATGTAAAATTACAAGTGCTTACATAGAATGGTGATTGAATCTTACTGCTTTGATTATAAATACGCACAAAAATAATAAAACGCCGTTGGGATTTAGAAACCTCAAAGATCGCTCGTTGGAGAAATATTATAATCGTGTCCTTGGATTTCAGAGATATATCACGATCATTTATTTTCATATGTTTCAATTTTTAAAAAACAGTTATCTCGGTATTTAGTTATTTGCTTCTAATTACTTCGTTTTTCATTCCTGGATGTTATGAAAATTTCGAGGTTTGTGAAAGAGTATTTTGAAAAGAATGTTTAATAACCCCTTCACTTTTGACCACCGAAGAGCCATGTGAGCTATTTCCTTGTTGTGTTTACTTTTTCGAGAACTGCTCTTCTAAAACAACTGGACTGTACCAATACTTACCACAATTGACCTGAAACAATCTACAGGGTACGTAATTTCAAGTTCGTGATTTTTAAGTACATATGTACGTAGATCAAACAGCATGACCTTTGTTACTTCAAATAAAACAGGTATATTGCGGTTTTTATGCCCCGCCGCTTGGCCGTCGATGGCATTAAGGTTTACCCTGATCCATACGTCCGTCCGTACGTCCATCTTTTTGGTTTCCGGATGATAACTTGAGTATCCTGCATCGGATCAAAACCAAACTTGGTCACATGCTTACTTGTCACCCAAGACAACCCTATTGATTTCCAGGTTGGTACCCCCAAGGTCAAGGACACAGTTGCTAAAAATAGACTTAAATTTCAATAAAATTTTGGTTTCCGGATGATAACTTGAGTATATTACATCGGATCAAAATCAAACTTGGTAACATGCTTGCTTATCACCCAAGACAGAACCCTGTCGATTTCCAGAATGGTGCCCCAAGGTCAAGTTCACAGTTGCTAAAATATACATCAGTATTACATATAAGACTGTTTCTCAGATTATTTGTTGGAACTACACATTATATCAAAACCAAACCAGTTCCAGTGCCTACTTATCACAGGAGAAAGATCATTTTTTATAATTATTTGATATATATATTGTACATAGTTATGCCTTTATTAATTTAGGGGTTTCGATTGCATGGAGGCGGGGCATCCGTGTCCCATGGACACGTTCTTCCATTTTTTGTAAATATAAAATATGATAAAATTGTTCATTAGTTGAGATCAACCCAACCTGCACTTTCTAGTAAATTCGCTAACTGGTCTTGTTTTTACCTCGAACTTTTACCTCTGTAAATTGTTGTATTATATACCGTTGGAAGCTTATTTTCGCTTTACTTGCTGTTATTCTTATGTCACGAAATTTTCATACGGCGAAAGATAGTATTAATGAAATTTTATTCAGAATGTGGTCAGGTATAGTGAACATTTTATTCCGCGAAAATTAAATCAATCAATTTGGAAAATTGCGAATCACGAAACTAACCACTTACTAGTACTCGGTATTGTAAATGTAGAAGGTAGTAACGACGCTTCAGTGTCAATCAATTTCAGCATATTAAAATCTACGTACCCTGCAAATTTGTTTCAATTCGAAAGTGTTGAAACTTCATTTACATTCTGAAGCATATAAAAATAAATTTCAAATCCAACAGGATCAAATTCTTCCACCCCCGAGGGAACCCCGGGGTATAGAAATAGGACCCCGGGATATTGAAATAGGACCCATTCCGTGGTTGTGCGGGATTAATAAATAAAGAACCCTTGTAGCAAGCTCGTTTTGAATGGTCCGTGGGTGATCGGCTACAAGGCTAAATTCTCTGCGCCTTTCGATTTCGCCCTACTTTTCCAGTGACAGTCAGAATTTCCCATCTCATGACCCTTTGCATACCCCAACGTGATTATTTATTAACAAACTTGTTCTCGTCTTGATATAGCTGAAATATTGCTCAGTAGACGTTAAACAATATTCAATCAATCAATCAAATTCACCCATGCGTGCACCCGATGTTCGCCGAGATGAAGAATGTTGAATACATACGAAACTCGAAAAATCAAGTCAGTTTTCTGTTTGGTGATACGGTAGTGCCTTCCGCACGAAATATAACCTACATTTTCAATACAATTCTCATGATATTCTATTCGTTTCTATTGCGTTTACTTTCATAATTGTTTTACTTGTCCATACGCACATACAAAACTACCGACTTCATGTTCGAAAGTACAGACCATTTTTCTGTTTTGTGATACGGTTTTTCATTTTTAGAATTCTTAAATTTCAATGCAATTTATTTCATTTAATATTCGTATCGGTGTGGTCATGCCTTCGATTTCAGTTCTGAGACGGCGGTTATATTTTAAGCTCCTCCCACTTCCGTTTCAGGACGAAAAGCATTAACAAGCCATAGACCCATA
The DNA here is from genome assembly GCA_002080025.1 of Modiolus philippinarum. Classification (NCBI taxonomy): domain Eukaryota; kingdom Metazoa; phylum Mollusca; class Bivalvia; order Mytilida; family Modiolidae; genus Modiolus; species Modiolus philippinarum. Next base: position 124,840 of record MJUU01026211.1, read on the forward strand.
TTAATCTCATAGTGTTTTTTAACCAAAAGTCGTGTCAAATTGTAAAAAAAAAAACGATATGAATATTTTCAACAAACATTTTGCACTGGGTCGATGCCACTGCTGGTGGACTGTTTGTTGCCGAGAGTATTTCACCAGCCCAGTAGTCCAGTACTTCGGTGCTAGCCCGAAAACCGATTTGTTTAAAAACTTGCAATATCTAAATTAGACAATTTTGTTTATAAATAAGGAGTACCTCCCTCATGCAAAGCTCTGTTCTTAGCTGAGTTTTGCTTTCTTTTTAGATCCTTTTGATTATTTGTTCTTCATCAGCCTTTGTACAAGTTTCGATTTAATGATTTCCAATGTTTTGATTCGCACTGAAGAGACATTAGTTGTCGAAATGGCTATATGACAGAAAATAAATTTACAGTGACTTCGGTATTTTATTATGTGCATCAGAAAGTACACAATTAAAATAGGGTATGTTTTAAGGTAGGGAATATATTCGAAAGGGACGTAGTTTGGATCTATAGTATATCCACATTTTTTTTTACCAAAATCAAAATAATTTTGCGTTGATGTAGGCAAAAATTTCCCTCCTTGGATTGTGTTTTTCTCCATTTTTGTTAATATTAAATACACCGAAAATCATGTTTTTGTTTCGATCTCTGTTTGACAAAACACATCCCAGCACAGTATTTTGATAATCATTGAAACAAAAAAAAACGAAACTTTTTAACAGTCTGTATCCCTCACCTTGGATGCTGTTTTTGTTGTCTAATTAAATTTGTAAAATGATAATAAACTATCGACTACAATGACAGAAAACACAAACCAAACACAACCCACCAAGTATATCATGAAAATCTGCAAAGTTTTATGATATTTACAATAGTAGAAAGTTATTGCCCTTTATATGTCCCCGCCAAACACTACTTTTTGACCTTCTCATTAGATCACATGCATAAACAATGAGCAATCTGTTTACCCTTAAAACATTCTCTGGCGACAAAATCGTTCAAATCTTAAAAGCGACCAATTTATTTAGTAAGATTTAAACGGATTTATCTGAAATTTTCTAATATTGTAACAGTTAAACTAACACTTCTTCTATTATGTTTTTAATATTTTACATATATATTTTACTTGTATAAAGCTATATGGTTTTATATTGATATTTTTATTTATTTATTATAATCGTTCAATATAGATAAAAGTTCTCGCCACGATATAGCTGAAATATTGCTGAAGTTGGCGTAAAACATCAATCAATCGGCAATATCTCCAGAAAGTTTTTGGGAAAATGTCCCAAACTGCCAAGTACAACGTACAAACTACCAAAGATACACTCAAAATGTCATTGTGTGTGTTTTAAATCCCCTTCCCGTAGGGCACAGACCTCAATTAATCTCATAGTGCTTTATAAAAGTCGTGTCCAATTTTAAAAATCGCACCTTTTTAAATGATATGAAACTGCATTTTTGAAGTACAATACCATTCAAATATTAAATTGGCAGGAAAACGTTTCGCCGTACTAGCCACAAGTTTAATTTTCATGTGTAACGCTTCAATAAAGTGAGAGTTACAGAAGGGAATTAAGACTCTACGACCCTCTGTCCAAGAAATGTCATTTTTAAACGTTCATATGCATAATCCAGACACTCTTCAATTCGAAAATACTTATAAACAAACATTTTGCACTGGGTCGATGGCACTCCTGGTGGATTATAGACGCCGAGGGTATTCACTAGCCCAGCAGTCCAGTACTTCGGTGCTAGCCCGAAAACCGATTTGTTTGAAAACTTGCAATATCTAAATAAGACAATTTTGTTTATAAATAAGGAGTCTCTCCCTCATTCAAAGCTCTGTCCTGAGCTGAGTTTGGATTTCTGTTTAGATCCTTTTGATTATTTGTTCTTCATCAGCCTTTTTTGTACAAGTTTCAATTTGTGGTTGGTTTTATCTGCACTGATGAGACATTAGTTGTCGAAATGTTCATATGCAGAAAGTAAATTTACAGTGACTTCGGTATTTTATTATGTGCATTTGAAAGTACACAATTAAAATAGTGATAGTGAATATATTCGAAAGGGACCTAATTTGGATCTACAGCCTATCCACATTATTCTAACAAAATCAAATAATTTTGCGTAGATGAAGGCAAGTCTTCCCTTCCCAGGATTGTGTTTTTCTCCATTTACGTTAATACTAAATTCACAGAAACCATGTTTTTGTTTTTCCAGCACTCTTTGAAAATGCACAACCCATCTTCATTATCTCTGAAACAAAAAAAAAGAGGCTATCAAAGAGTCTGTATCGCTAACCTTGGATGCTGGTATGTTACGGAATATCACCAAGTATATCACCAACATAATAAAATGGAAGGAATGCACTAGGACTTGCTTACACAAGTTCCCCTCACTTCTGACAGAGACATATAAAATGGTTTTATATGTCTCTGCATCTGATAAGACTGACACATAGTCAAGAAATAGGATTTTTAACATAAATGGAATAAAAAAACCAATTTATTAACCCGAATACATCTTTATCTTTATTATCAATAAACATAATTTCAATCTGGGACTAGTTAAATGTAGATTAAATATTAGCTTCAATGGACAGTAGATCCAAGAAAGTAGGATAAATTCCTTGTTTTGTTGAACAAAATGTGTAAGTTTGTTCCTTGTATATTTTCTTAATATCCTCTTTATTCCGTATAGTTACTGAGATGAAATCTTGAATTTGAAATTTGAAATTGTACCCGGATAAAAACTTCAAGTGGAGAATTCTTTATATTGTATTTTCATACCTATTTGATCACCCCAAACTGATAAAATACATGTATAGTAAGGCGTAATTTTGTAATTTGTGTAAGCCGACAGTTCTGCCCCGGGGAGAGTGCCGGACACGTGCGTATATTGAGACGGCAGTGAAATATACACAGACAGAATGTTTTACGACTGTTACAATATACAATCACCTCATGCAGGTAGTCACACAAATTAAAAAATATATATACATATTCACATCTCTCGGAAATTACGGTAACGGAGATGGTTTAGAAATACAATATTATAAATATTATTCTGCTTGCACGATTTAGTTATTCTTTTTTGTTTAGGGAAGAATTCCTTTGAATGCTAGATTAATTTCATAAAAATGATGAAAATAAAGAAAAAAAACTAAAGGCAGATATCATGAGATTATTTTCAGTATTTCTATGTCCTTATTAATATGAGAACGAAAATAATAAAACGATCACCTATCATCAGATGCTAAAAAATAAGCAAAATATTTCGTTGATTTCAAATTATCATACAGGTAGGTGATTTTTGAAAAATCAGAAAACCTGACCAGTACAACGAAACTGTAATTCGAAAGTGTATTTATAAATTCCGCATGGTAACACAATGTTATTTTTATAATAATTGTACGTGTCACTTTTCCGCAGTATACATGTACAGCGGTAATTAGATGTTGTGATATCGATTGTGTCGCCACCTATGTATACATGTCGGACCCCCAGCAGTAAATTCTTGACATTTCTAAGTTCGTTTTTTTACTTTATAGATAAAGATATAATTTTTTTGTCGATGTATCATCGATGTTTGACATGTAAATAACAGAATATCAAATTTTGGTTTTTGACTGAACTTCCCCTTTAAGCACATTTCATTAAAATAAACTGCATCAAAAATACTTATAGATCGTGTGATTTTTTTAAGGTTTTCGTTTACGCTACTTTCACATCCAACTTGTTACAACAAGGTTAAAGGTTTTATAAATTATTTAATATAAGAGATTTTACAATAGATATGAACATGTGGTATTGAAATATGGTGCGAATCGCAAACAGCTCATCATAAAGAGCATTAACTTATCCTCGGTTTTACGGAAAAGAAACTTTTTTATTGTAATTGATTGATTGAATATTGTTCAACGTCTACTGAGCAATATTTCAGCTATATCAAGACGAGAACAAGTTTGTTAATAAATAATCACTTTGGGGTATGGAAATGGTCATGGGACGGGAAATTCTGACTGCCACTGGGAAAGTAGGGTTAAATCGAAAGGGGTGGGGAATTTAGCCTTGTCACCTAAGGACTACTCAAAAAGAGCTTGCTACAAGGGTTCATTAACGTGCAAGAAGCGTGGCATTTCTTCGCACACGTAGACCTGAGTTTACATCCCATCCGAAATATGGGTTGTGTATTTATTAATCTCGCACAACCACGGAATTGGTCCTATTTCTATATCCCGGGGTTCCCTCGGGGTCAGCTCCGTTTAGGAGAGGTCATACCCCGCAAGCCGGAGATACTAGTTCCTATTTCTATACCCCGGGGTTCCCACGGGGGTTTTATTGTATTAACAAAGCGTGAAGACCTGTTGAAACTATCAAAGTTTTCCTGGTCAAAGAAAACTTGGTCAAAGTTTTTGATTGATTGATTGATTGAATACTTGTATTGTTTAACGTCTACTCAGCAATATTTCAGATATATCAAGACGAGAACAAGTTTGTTAATAAATAATCACTTTGGCGTATGGAAAGGGTCATGGGACGGGAAATTCTGACTGCCACTGGAAAAGTAGGGTGAAATCAAAAAGGGCGGAGAATTTAGCCTTGTAGCCGATCACCTACGGACCACTCAAAAAAGCAAGTTTTTGACGATTGTTTGATAGTGTCAACGGTCAAAGAAAACTTTGATCAAAAACTTTGAAGGACCTTGATGGAATAGAAACCCATCCTATTTTTTTTGCAGTATATTTAATCTTTTTTGAGAAATTAGTGCCATCTGTTTACTTGAAAACACAATTTCTCGCCCATTCTTTGACCACCAACCAAAAACTTAGATAGTGTCAACGGCAACTTCAAGAAAACTTGGTTCAAGTTTTTTTTACCCAATTTTTGATGGAAAATCAGAAAATTCTTAATTGCAGTTTAGACCACTGTGCCACCTTAGAACACATTACAAACTGACTCTGCTTGACAAAGGACTGAAACAATTGTTAAAAATGTCGGAAAATGTCTTTTCGTGAATTAATGAATAGAAAATAACAGAAAACACATACAATTACAATCACATTCCACAATCTATCAAGGAACTGTACAAGAAAAACAATAAAACGACATATGTATATGCATGTTCTAAATGATGCATAAAGAAAAATAATCGTTTAACTGTATTAAATCATGCTTCATATACATTTCAAGTCAGACTGTACCAGTAAAAAATGGTAGCATTCAACCGATAGTTATGTTAGAAAATTGTAGCACTAACGGATAAAAATTGTAACATCGTAACAGCCATCGTCCAAGTGTCTATTCTAATCAATCATAAAGTTTGAAGGTAATAATTTTTATACTGTTGCTATTATTGATAGATTTACTAATTTTGTAGCACAAATTAGAATAGTATTTACATCATTCTACAGATAAACAAGATTTACCGATTTATGCGTTTAATCAATGGTATGAAAAACAACATTAGAATATAAATATTTATTGTCGTAGTGCCATTATAATACATTAAGATTAAACATATAATATGAATAATTTCTATTGGCTTATCGAGAATCAAGCGTAATGTCCTTCTCAAATGTAAACATCGTCGTATATTTCCCACAAGTTTCTCTGCAAACGGTACAAAATCATGACAGGAACGGTAGAAAATATATTTATCGATTCCCACTTTGGATAGAGTGATAGCTTTACTGTTGCTTACGGTGACATTACAAAACATTCACTCAATCAGAGCCAATCGATAGGATGAATGTTGAATAACAAATGTTCATTTAACGTCATGGTAAATGCAGCAAAATTACAGGCCCATATCTATACTATCAAAACGACACTGCACAACATTGATATACATGTACTTTTGTTATATAACCTTATATTTAAACCTAATTTTCATACAAAATGTTTTCAGATGAATAGTTTTAACACTTTGTAAAGAAAGTAATATAGGGAAGTAAATCTATCGCATCTTGGTGAAGGTATGTGTAATTTTACTTTTTTCTTCGATTGATAAAAGTATTTGTCTATGTTATTTTAATATTCTAATTATTTATCATTTATTTGTTAAACAAAGAAAGGATATGAAGTAAATGCACATGAGACAAAGTATGTACAAATGTACATGCATCGTACAACCAAGCAATGGACCATGTTTTTTTATCACCATGAGTCCTTCATAACGAGCTTTAATCAAACCTCATCATATGTTCATGACGGTCCCTATCTAGCACCGGTTAGATGGCGAACAAAGCTAAATCAATGTCCGTACAGGTCATGAATGCGGGATCGTCAACAGTTAAAAATTAACTTGTAAAAACTTTGTTTGTGCACTTTAGATAATGAGATAAATCCTTCACCAAAATATCTAGTTTCCGTTTCTCTCTATATGGTTTTCTCATATAACTAGTGAATAAGGCATAATTTCAATTGACGAATTCAATATGCTGTTGATACACACTGGGGTGGAAGTGCGACGTGGTAATTTCCTTATTTACGTGAATAGCATTTAATTTGAATAGATGCGACTCGATTTACTTTGATGAACACCTTATTGCAGTCAATAATTTACTTAATTAAGGCACCCCATAAAGTCACACCCATAGAAATTAAATGTCATTTACATAAATAAGGGAATTTTTGTGGCCCATTTCCGCCCCAGTGATAAAGATATACAAAGGTGACGGATTGGAAGATTCCAAATTAAAATCTTGTGCTACAATTAATGTATGCTTGCAACAAATACTAGTAAGATCACAGTGCAGAACCATGCTCAGATCGTACTATTATTTAAGGAATTTGTAAATGACATGTAATGCAATATATTGTTATTGTATACAAAACCTTTTTAAATATGTCAATGTATTTAAATTAGTTCTATTAGTACATGCATGTATCTGTGTATCTTACGTACAAGAATTACAGTGGAAATATGACATGTAAATGTTCCTCGTTGACAGTTTCTATACGGTATAGAGATTTTCATGATCAAAAGATTGGTATTTCGTGTAGTCCTGACAAGAATCGTGCTTCAGAAAACCAAAGCCAGTGATAACTGGGTACTCATTTAAATAATCAGCTACGGAGGTTTCCACAAGTCAGATACTTTTAGTTTTGAAAAATTTAAAAGTCAAAATATTGTGAGTTTTCAAATGATGTCTTTAAGGATTAAATCCAAAGTACTGAACGACTGAACACTTGATAATTTTGGAGGCCAACAATTCACCTGCAGAAGCTTTGAACTCTTCGAAAGACATCAAAAACTTTCAAAAGGCATATCTACGAAAGCCGAGAAGAGACATCGTTTTGAGGAATTCGGAATTCAGAATACGGAATTCAGAATTCGGAATACAGAATGCAGAATATAAGAATCTATTATTGTGAACCAGGAGTTGCAGTTAAACATCAACGTTTACTGAGATCGATAGCAAAATTTGCTTTATATGACTTAGTAACGAGACAAAATGGCTGCCATTTTTCACTTCAACCTGTCCTCTATATGTTTTAAACGAAATGCAAAATGCATTCTAAGTATTTATACGGTAATATAAAGTACTCTACATTCAAACCCAAGAACAATTATATAACCAATAAAAGATTATATTATTTTCTATTTCATGTAACATTTATTCTGATAAATGCTTGGTATTTTCGGTGTCCTTTTTATCTCATGTGTCTGAACATCGTTGTTATTAGTTGGATACCGTCTGGAGAGACATATAAACAGATGAATAGACAAACAACTGACGGTACCACATAATATACGTCACCAATTCGAGCGTTTTGGTTTATGGTTTTGAAATGAGTTTTATCATCATAACATGTAATACGCCTGTTCTTCAACCATCAAATACGGTAGATGAAACGGCATAGAAAAGCATTCTAACTCGCAAATTATAAAAAAATGATAAAAACTCGAAGGTTCCGATTAAGAGAAATGTTTAATTCCGTCTTTTCACCCGTTATACACCCTATAGACACACATGAGACCGGGAACTTTAATTTTCATTTACTATTGAATTTTGTTTAATTTGAATTATACTGTTGGTTTCTATTAATTTAACACACTCAAAATATGAGTATATTTGATGGCAAGGATGACAATTTTCAGTGTGCCTATAAAAACAAAAATTACATTTGTAGTATCAACCTTAAAATACTTCTAATAAACGCTTCAGAGAATACCATAAAAAATTACAAACCATTCTTTTCTTTCCATGAATAAGATGATGTGCATTAAAGAAGGTAAGAGCCGATTTTATTAAGAAAAAAATTATCATAAACAAGGTTCAGTACAAGACGTTTAGTAACGGTGTCTCAGGTAGTAAAGGGACGAAAATATTAATAAAATGTATTTTGTGTGATGGTTAGAATTAACTTGTATAAACAAAATAAAAATGATAAAAATGTGCCACAATTTATAGGGTAAAAGAGGCAAAATATACAAAATAAAAAATCCAAGAGTGTTTAACAAAAGGAACAGAATGACCCAAATTTGTAATTTTCTTGCCTTCAACTTTATCGGAAAAGCAAAACGATAGTCTTGCAAGAACAAGAGGAATCAAACCCACTGACGTGCAACATAATTTGCTTTTGTAAAAATCGTGCTCACTCCTGCATTTTATCAAAAACGAAATACTATGAAAACGTGTAATTCTTATAGAGGAATATAATTACAAAATAAATATTTTCAACAGTTATGCCAAATGATCAAACAGTACCAAGAAAATGTCCTTATTTTTCACCATAAATTTGTATAAGGGCAGTAACATGCATGTCTTAGTGTTTCGATTGAAACGTCGAAATGTGAATCTATTGGGCAATATTTTCCATTAATGGCACTTTGTTTATGCTGTTTTCTCTGCCGGCCGTCTTGAGTAATGCTTGGTTATTCTAGACGAAATTCAAATGGTCTATACACCAGGTTTAATGGCTAATATCCTTGATAACACATTTGATCTCCCACGACTATCTATATTTTATTTAAGACACCTCCTCTTATTAAATATGTGGTGAAAGAAAGGATATGGATTAAATGCACCAGAGACAAAGTCTCCACAAATACATGGTAAAAACAAGCAAAGGAACAACGCTTTTATTGTTGCTCTTCATCTTGAAGTCATCATGAGGATTTCAACAATGAACTTTGCTCATACCTCAAAGTAAGTTCAAGACGGCCCCTAGCACGGGTTTGAGCGGAATTCTTTGCTAATTGTCGATCCATGTCTTCATTGATCATGGGTGCGGGATTGTCAACAAACATTAATTAAACTGGCAAAGTGCTCTTACAATCACTGTCATCCTTTGCCCGACAAAAGTGTCTTAAGCCAGTGGACAATTTCAACATATAAACAAACACAGTGCACTCATCAAGCCGAATGTAAGAAAACTTGGCGTTATAAAATAGTGAGATGTGGGCACTTTTAACAGGTGGTCAGAATTACTTTTCGAAATTTCAGAAAAAAAAAGAAAAGAAAAAAAACGCCAAAATTTTAAAGTATGTATAGTATATCCATATGAGAAATTCTCTCACGCACAAGTACACCATAACTGAAATATATAGAGAGCATACATCTCTTACAAGGGGAATCGTTTTACGGACTCCACACCGCAGGAGAGACAATCTCCAGTCGTAAATGATGAATGAAAGGATATGGAGTAAATGCACATGTGACAAAGTCTCCACAAATACATGGTAAAAACAAGCAACGAAACAACGCTTTTATTGTTATTCTTCATCTTGAAGTCACCATGAGGCCTTCAACAGTGAACTTAGCTCAAACCTCATAGTAATCTCTGATTGAAAAGGAAGTTACTACCCTTTCTTCTATTTTTAGCTCCTTTTGCCATGTTTTTTGGTCTTCTAACTCATCGGACACCGGTTGAAATTGAATAGATATACTCTGGTGATGACTCCTACTAAATGTGCTTTTAATTGGTACAATAGTTTCAGAGTAAAAAAGCGAACAACTGACAGATTAGGGAGGGATGTACGATCGACACCAAATTATGACAGCACCTGACATGGCTTTTTACCTACTGGGTAAAACACTGGCATACACGTTGCAAGAAGATACTATATGTTTCCCCCTTAATTCGATCTTAGGTGGTGCATATTACAATATAAAACTTAAGCAGGTTTTATGGATCCCTTTGTATATGTCAAGAAATTCAAGTTTTAAGTGTCATATAAATCATATGGATTGTGACAAAAGTAAGGAGCAAGCATGAAAAATAAAGTTAAAAAATATAACTAATGATCTCTCGTCCTCTATGCTAATGGCTATAAAGGAACCTGTATTTTCAACCACCTTTGGTGTTGACAGAGATAAAATAATTTGCGTTTTTAGATTAAAAATACGCTTCTAAAATCATCGTTGAAGACTTTTTTGCATGTATATGTTGTGTAGAAGTTGTAATTTTGTTCAACTTATAATTTGTATTTTCAGTTTGTACAAATTTCAATTTGCACAAAGTTAGCTTATACAAATAATAATTTGTACAAAATAAGCCCAAAAATCACTTACAATTTGTTCAAAATCTTACATCATTTGCCAAACTTTGTTCCAAATAATGAAATTAATGAAAACATTTATTTTCTAATGATTAGGCAATATTCACTTTTTTTCTCTCAATTTTGTATATCAATTATTTTTTAAGTACGAATATATGTACGAGAGTACTACAGAACCATGTTCAACCAAATGCTTTACAACACATTTCTGAAAATTCGATGTAAAGCAACCACGCCAATTCTAAGATCATGTGACAATCATGATTTCTCTGTATTGCTTTTCATTTACTTTTAAAGCTGTAGAAATATTTAAGATATCTGCAATTATATCCAAACCCCCAAACAGGTTTTCGAAGGGGAAGAAAACATGTACAGCTTTATCGGTCATAATTAGGGTAAATAACTCCATCTGATTTACCGTGATTTGAGATGAGGATTTATCTGATTATCGGACAATACATAAAATTTTAATTCAATAACGTTTTGAATTAATGTTTTTGTTTCATATTTTCAAATAGATTCCTTATATTTACTAAAAACTTAATTTACATATTCTGATAATATCTTATAATTCAGTGACAATAGATACAATATGTCCTTGCGAAAATGTATAAAAATTCATTCAAAAAACATATTGCATATAACATGTAAAAGCCCCCTTTTCACCACAAAAATCAATACCGGCCATTTCCCTGAAGTAAAACTGCAGGTGTATATTTGTCTTTACCTGTAGATCACCTGGGGGCAAACCTGTGTAATCAGCAGGACATCGACTGGCCACGTATTTTATTACCCCTTTTTGTAATAAACAAATTAGGAGATTGCAAAATCATTTATCTGTACAGTTTGATGATGTTTCCTACAACACTTATATGTACTTGTACACATATACACCTGACAAAATACCTGTGCAAAAATAATTTACTGAAAGATGTCCCATACACGATCTTGAGACCAATATAAAATTAAAAACATCATGCTTACACACAAAAGACATGTTTTATTTAGAAATATGGTTAAAAAATAAAAATAGAGAGAATATAAAATATGAAAATATAAGTCTTAAATCAGTCCACAGAGTACTGGAGATCGACAGGTCTCCGGTTCACCGTCCGCCCTATTTGATAATCGAGTGAAAGATGAGAAATAAGTCGATTTTCAAATTGATTTTGAAGCAAGAGTTTTATAGTCCAAACTGAAATAAATTAATGAAATTGGAAGAATAATGTGTGATCTTTCGCAAAAGATGTGTTAATAAGGTGTTAGAGGATTATTTAATATAAAAATTAAGAATTTTTAGTGCCATGTTTGCATCATTTCACTAGATTTAGCATAGACTTCAATGCATTGCAATGGGCATTTTCATACCAATTTTCAAATCGATTTTGAAGTGAGAGATTTACAGTCCAAACTGAATTTGAAAACAGAAATAAAAAAAGGAAAGTCTGTAGTTTTCAAATATATGTTTAATAAGCTGTGCGATTTATATTTAATAAGTTATATCTAATTATTATGACACACCCCATATATCGTAATGTAATTACTACACACTAATTAGGTAAACAATCGATCAGTTGTAAGTAACGTGATGACTGCAATAGCTGGGTATGATAAATTGTCTTGAATCTTATACAAATTAATGTTCAAATTACACGAAACCGATTAATAAAAATTTAAATGGATTTCATACATTAAAAATATATTTGATGAGTGTGGTTTAAGTTTCATTTGGAATGATCAAATTCCTATGAGCAAAATTTTACTTAAAATGTATTGAAAGGAAAGTTGAAAGACCAATTTCTTCAAAACTTGTTTTCCCAAATAAATAATACATCTAGAGGCGAATTTTACTCTTTTTTTAAAAGCGAATTCCGATTGGAACCTTATTTACTTAAACTGGATTTCAGAGATAGAATTTATATTTCAAAGTTAAGATGTTCAAACATGAAATTGCCCGTGCAAACAGGGAGATGGACAGGAATTCCAAGACAAGAAAGAATTTGTCTACTTTGTAGAAACGAGGTGGGGGATGAATTCCATTACTTATTTAGTTGCCAGCATGCAAATATTAAGGATCTTCGTGCTAAATACACACCTAGGTATTATATAGACAACCCTAGGGAATACAAAATGAAGGGACTATTGTCATTATGCAATGTAAAATTATATAAAAATTTGTCTTTAAACTTGAAAAAAATAATACGATACTTATAATTTTGAACATTTTACTTACTTACTTAATTCATTATCTTCATGTATACGTTTTTGTATGAATAATTGTAAATGTATTTTGTCGGGATGATTAATTTGTTTTGTTATGTTATGAGTATCACTAATAAGGTCTACTCGAATTGTTCTATTTGAAAATGAACCTGTCTGCCATCTGCTTTGTATACCTTTATTTGATTAATGTTTGATTTGGATTGCGATAGGCTTGAAGAACTGCACCACATGCTTTTTAAGCCGCTGATGATGCATTCTTTAAGACTATCAATCCTGACAAAACGATACAACACGCTCGACTTTTCTCTTTGTGTATTCATTAATTAAATTGTAGGGAAGGGTGTGGGCGTTGATTTGATCTGGATTGCTGCTAGGCATGAAGAACATGCAGCACATGCTTCTTAAGCTACTGATGTTGCAGTTCTTCAAAACTATCAATCCAGACAAAAACGGGGCAATACGCCTGCCACTTCCCTCAAATACATTTTGTACATACAAACTTCGTTCTTATTTTTACTATAAACCTCATTTTTCTAATACAATAATGTGTTTATGCAACTTGATCGAAAATAATATGTAATTTAGTAACTAACATTTTGAGGTAATAATCCAGACTCTCAACCGATATCATGTCTATAGATAGGTGTACTCTATTATATAACTGTACTATACATGTACTTGTGTACCTGTCTGTCATCGGATAAATGTATATTTGTATATTAATGTCCTTTTGTACAGTATGTGTCTGAGGCTAATAAAGAATTGTCTTGTCTTGTCTTGTTACTCTTGTTTCATTAAATTTTTTATTGCCCTCTGAGCGGATGGCTATCACTACTGTCGATGACACTTGTAAAAACATGCACATACAGTGGAGCTTTGATCACCCCCAATGCAAAGGCTCACACCCCATAGATGTTTAAAAAATGTAGCCCCTAAATGTTAAGTTTCTAACATAATTCTAACTTGATAGTTTGAACTACCCTTTAACTCGAACTGTTTTCATCAATTCCTTTGAAAGATGTTGGAGCTATGGAAATTCGTCTGTACAAATGGAATTATGTTCATGTTTGTTAATTCAAAACTTGCTCTGATAATAATTTTTTTTTGGCTAAAAATTAATTGACGTACAAAATTTAGTGCAATTGTCTGATTTGTTCTATTACATATTTATTAAAATAATTCATATTTTCATTAATTTCATCATTAGAAACAAAGTTAAGCAAATGATGTAAGATTTTGTACAAATCATAACTGATTTTTGGGCTAATTTTTTACCAATCATTATTCGTATGAGGTAATTTTGTACAATATGTACTAATTTTTTTTCTTTGCCGTGCTCATGATGTGTCTTTGTTTGTTTTTTCAGATGTTGCCATCGACCTTGGATTGTTCGTTTTAGATTGTTCTCACTTATTTTGTACAAATTGTAACTGAAAATACAAATTATAATTTGTAAAAGATTTTTGTACAAATTATAATTTGTACAAACTGAAAATACAAATAATAATTTGTACAAGATTTTTGTACACAACATATATTTCATACAATCACTCAAGTACGAATCGATGATATCATCATAGTCGAAATAATATATGCGACTTTTGAAATAGTCATTATTGCTGGAATAAACAATATTGATTTTATTGCAATAATTATTCTATCGGATTTGCATCTTTTATTTCAACTTGGATAGTCATCTCCACGTTTGAATTTAGCCGATATGAACTTTTGTGAAATGATCTTTGTGTTGTACAGTACTCATTTTACATGGCGTGTATTTATTTATTTTTTTTTAAATTAGAAATCCGGTCTTAAAATCATGTTTCCCCATTTTACCTTGGTATGATGTACGCCTGAGAAGCGGACATGGTTTAGGGTGGCAGGAAAAAGGGATGAGAGGAAGAGAAAGATGGCAGGATAAAGGAGAGAGGGGCAGAAGAAAGGAGCAAAGGGCCGGGAGAAAGGAGATAAGGGCCGGGTAAAAGGAGAAAGGGAGATGGGAGAGCAGAAAATGAAAGGTAGACTAGGGGAGATGGGTGGGAGACAATACAAAGACGGGCGGGAGATGGAAGAGAGGTAAAGGAGAAAGGAGAGAAGTGTGAGAGAAAGGAGCAATGGGACGGGAGAAAGGAGAAAGACACCCCTGTCCACTCTCTCAAACGTGGGTAATATGCCGTCCTGTCTTTATCTTTGCGTTAATTTCATATAAATGAAGTTAAATGTCACTAATATAAAATCAATTATGAGGGTCTTTTCTTGACCGGGTAAAGTTTGTGCCATTGAACGAAGTGATTGGAAAGTCCTCCACTGATCAAAAGTATTACTCTCACCCCCCACAAAGGCATACATCTTGCATAATTTTCGTAATATAGAATTTCTGCATGTTCGCCGTCTGATTTATGCTGTCTTGAATTCAACTCCTTTTTAATATATAGTAACAATCAATTGCATGATAAATAGCTGCTTGTGGGACTAACAATCACATCTATCAGTCTAGAACACACACTGTTATCATACTCTGTGTGCTTAAATGGAAAGGAGGTCCTGAAGAGGTCCCCTCTCCACGTATCTTAATTCTAGATCTGTAAATTCATGGATATACTGTCACGCTTGGTTAGTTTTTGATATATCATCCACTTTCCCAAACACACCCCCCCCTGAAAAGGACTTCTCGTGAATCACCCAAGACATCTCCTTCCAAGTCTCTCCTGTTTAATCAATAAACGTTTTATTTTGTTATAATGATAAGAAATACTTAGAATATAAAAATTGTTTATTAATCGGTAGGTCAAAAATCTAACATTTTATCAAATTAATGATCTTCACCCAGTTCGTTGAACACTAGCTACTCTCTGCCAGTCTTTTTCGGCTGAAATATAGAATATATTCATGTTTAGTCTACATATATTTGACTTTTATTTTTTATTTTAACAATACAAAATATAAACAAATAGTTTTTATGCCAAAAACATGTTGTGTTCTTTTTAATTAACACCCGGGTTAACCCGCGATCGCAAACTCGGTGGTCATCGCTGACCCGGTTGTAAACAAAGCGAAAATAAACAACAGGTGTGCTACGAAAAAGGTGACTTTTATTAACTGTGTTATATTTTTAAGGTAAATATGATGTATTTGCATTTAAATGCTAACAAGCAATACAGAGTAGAAATAACACTGAGATGCATTCTACAACAAGGGAAAAATCTACTCTTTAAACTGATATTCCTCACAATACACCAACATTTTCTTCAATTACCACAGTTTTATGCAAATATACGGCCAAGACTGGACAAAATAACCCCAAACATTTCTGTTTCGGTCATTATAGAAACTATAGAGAAAATATTGGGGCACAAATATCTTTAAACGGAGAGAAAACATGATTTTTTCACGTCGATTGCAACGATCAAAGGTGGTCTTTAACACGGTTGAAGTTATCGCTTACAACGGTTTTCAACTAGAAAATGTTATTGTTAACTCGGTTTTAATTTCTTTTGATTTGCAGTATGAGTAGTCATAGAAATAAATTTCAGTGCATGATTTGACCATAATCGATGATTTTATATTATCTTAAGACGAAAACAATATCTGAATAGATTTTTAAATGAATGCTATCCAATTAGTTTTCATCAGTTTGTATGAAGTATAACAGCAAACTATTTATTGGCTGGACAGGATAGTCAGTCTTTTAGCGAAACATTAACCTAAACTATTTCCAATTTATACTTTTAAGATACTTCAGATTAAATCCTACAAAACTGAAAAATGAAAAAAATATACATTTTGTGTGTATCACATTTAACATGCTTTTTTGTCAAATAGTAACAACAGGATTGGGCCCTTTACCCACACAAGTGTAGTTATTCGTATAAGAAACCTTTTCCGTACAATATTTGCATCATCAGAAGAAAGTGAAGCAGTTCAGTTATACGTCGATTAAATGTCAGTGTCAAGAGGCAACTATAATTTCTTTTTATCTGTAATTTCAAAATATCTAGTATACCTTTATATTAAGATTAGAAACTTGCGATTAACAAATAAAGGGATATGGAGTAAATGTACATGGAACAAAAACTAAAAAAAATACATGGTAAGATTAAGCAAATGGAACAACGCTTTTATTATTGTTCTTCATCTTGCAATATCTGAATTTCTTTAAAAAATGTTAAAACAAGAGAGTATCTACCTCACGAAAAACCCTCCTCTAAGCTGATTTTGGCATTTCGTTCAGTTGCTATTGGTTATTTGTCACATACCAAACAACTTCCCACAAAAAATAGTAACTCCGTGAACTTACAGTGGTGTGAAAATTAGTATTCTACACCATTCCATTTTTAACGACAAATCCTGCATAGCAACCTTAACCACAGCACTGAAAAGCAAATTGACATTATTTTTTATTAAGTACTTAGTAGTAAATAATGACATTTCAGCTGAATGGATTTCAGAATGATGATTTCATTGGGGAAGATGCTTTTTAAGATGCCTGTTCAGGAGCAGAACCAGGAAGCCATCAAATGAAAAGACTTGCCCAACGGTGTAATTTTCAAGATCTGGGATAGGGAACAGAAGGTTGGGAAGTTTAGGAAAGGCAGGAAACGAAATGAGATAGCGAAAATCTCTTGGGGTAGGGACCCTTGATTGAGATTTTTTTGGTCAAACAATTAATCGAAAGTCTAGTATTGAAGGGAACAACGCATACCTCGTGGTACTAGCTGTTTTATACAATTATGATGCGACATTTCATAATAGCACTGACATTAACATGTTTCTTAAATATTAAGCGTAACAGCACATATTCGAATATCCGAAGACAATGAATGTTTGAAAGTCAAAAATGCATTCAAATCATTACAATAATGACAGTTGTAGTAGTTTGTCTTGTGTCATAGACACAGACATAGATTTTATTAGAGATCGCATAATTGACATTTCATTTTGACCAATCAAATCTTCTGCTTTATAAAAGTAACATTCGAATCCTTGCTTCAGATTTGTAGTGTTCGTATGTTTGGCATATGTATCTCGTCTTTTTATCCGGCTTCAGGTTTTCTTTTTATCCCCACGTCTTTGCATTTTGATCTGTTACCAACGTATTCTTGGTTCCTTTGTATTTTAATGCCGTTATTCAATTCTGGCATAAAAAAAAAAGGTCTCGCACATTCTTATCCCCTTCCAACCAAATTTTAGCCGTCTTGTATAAAGATTTTTATTTTATTTTATTTTTATACATGATATTTATATTATTGCTCATTTTCTTCAAAATTAACAGAATTTACATCATTATAAGAGGTAAAAAATAAATGAAAAATGACCGCTTGTCCTCAATTTCTCAAAATAAACAATGAAACGGTGCTAAATAAATGCACATGAGTCAAGATTACTATAAATACATAATAGAACCAAGCAATGGAACAACGCTTTAATTGTTGTTCTTCATCCGGAAGCCACCATGAGCCCTTCAACAGTGAGCATAGTAAATTCAAGACGGCTCCTGGTACCTCTTTTAGTGGAATTCCTTTCTGGATGAAGGACAACTTGAAATCTAATAATTTTGTTATTATTTTTGCCATGTCTTGGGACTTCGATTTTTGTAGTCATCGCTTCCCTTGTTCCTTCGGTATTCTACTGCCGTTGTCTAGTATTACCATGTATTTGTATGGACTTTGTCTCATTTGTATATACTCCATATCCCTTCACTGTTAATGCCGCCTAAAGGCAACCAGTTATACCCCTCTTATTGAACCTTGAATAAATATGGTAGGTGTTAATTTAAATGTGTGTTGACACAATACGGCTGTGGACACAGTACATACAAGTGTGGGCACAATTCAAGTATGGTAACAATGATATAATTATGTAGAAATAACTTCTTTGACGAAATATGCCTATAATGTAAAAAAAATCAAAGTTATCGCCAAACAGAACTTATATGAGTTTCAAGCTTGTGAAGGGGTGATACTGTACAAATCATGTTACCATAGCTTTAGGCCATATACCAATCATTCCTACGTACATAAGCGGAGAAATCCTAGGTAGACGAAAAAAATTCAATACGTAGCTGTAATGAAAATCAAAACAAAATCAAATTTATTGGAAAACAGGAAGTAGATGAGTGACGCACCTGAAAAGGGGAGACATGGGACAACTCGCCATACCAAACCCTCAAATCAAATATCATATCACTACTACATACACAAGCGGAGAGATCCTTAACGGACGAACAGACAGACAGACCAACCAGGGTAGAACATTATACACCCTTTACTACGGAGCGAGGTTATAAAAGTAAGGGGTTTGAGACAACAGGGAAACGAGCTTTGATTGCCACTGGAATAAGGTAAAGGAATGGGTAACGGCAATAGATTTGCCTCCTTTTAGACCCCACGGATTTCGCTATTTATAGAGAAAAATAGAGATATCTTTGTACTGCATGAAAACTTCGTGAAAGGTTCTTGGCAAAACTTTTCCATATTATGACCGCAATATCCAGCAAACAAAGTTCTCACCCCCTCCCGTCTACCTACCTGAGGACGCGACGGTCAGCTTCAAAGCGACTGCAACTAACCGAAGTGCCAAATTATCAAATAATTAAGAAAAGTTACCTTTAAACATTTTCAAAACTTCAGTGTATAAAAAACATGCGTGTATATTTATTCGTTATTTTTATATACGTGTATTGATAAAGATTATTTAGAACAATATTAAGCACTTTTGCAGTCAATTACATATGAAATGATTGCTGTAAAAGTTTGTTAACGATAACTCCAACCGCGTTAAACGATCACAAGGTAAATATTTGACCGTGTTAAAGACCGCAGTTGATCGTTGCAATCTACATAAAAAAAATTATGTTTTCTTTCCATTTACACACATATGTGTGCCCCAATATTTTCTGTATAGTTTCTAGAATGAATGAAACAGAAATGGTTGATGTTATTTTGTCCAATTTTGGCCGTATATTTGCATAAAACTGTGGTAATTGAAGAAAATGTTAGTGTATTTAGAGGAATATCAGTTTAAAGAGTAGATTTCCCCCTTGTTGTAGAATACATCTCAGTGTTATTTCTACTCTATATTGCTTGTTAGCATTTGAATGCAAATATATCATATTTACCTTAAAAATATAACACAGTTAATTAAAGTCACCTTTTTTGTAGCACACCTGTTGTTTATTTTCGCTTTGTCTACAACCGGGTCAGCGATGACCACCGAGTTTGCGATCGCGGGATAACCCGGGTGTTAATTGAAATACATAATTGTTCAAATTAAGATCGTTAGGACATAGTAACAGACGTTTTCTATTTCTTTTAATCTGAGAACATTGATTTATTACAAGAAAACATAGAAATTTATTCTGAACTAGGAAATGTAGCGGTACTGGGAGACTTAAACAGTAGAGTCGGTACAGATTTAGACTTTATTATCGATGATAGGTTAGATAAAGAATTACAGGACAATATATACCTTTTGAATTAAACTGTGGACCTAACTATTGTCTTTAGACAAACAGAAGATGTTGAAAGTCCTAATAACTTTGGTAAACGCATCTTAGAACTGTGTAAAACCACGGTATAAAATTTTAGTTTCTTGATATTTGGGTTATTGGATGTGGTTTGTTTCCATTGATTTATTCACTTTTTTACCCTTTCGGGGCCATTTAGGGCTTACTATATGGTGTGAGGTTCCTCACTGTGTTGAAGACCATATGGTGACCCCTAGATGTTTTGTTTTTTGTCGTTTTAACCTGGATATGGGATGTTGTCTCCTTGACATTTACCCCCATTTCCTTTCTTTTTCATTTTGTAATGGACGTTTTGGAGAAGATAGTAGAAAGTTTACTTTTACCAATAAAAATGGAAGTAGTGTAATTGGCTATTTGTTGTTAACTCATGATTGTATGTGTAGTTTAGTTAAAGATTTAAAAATCGAACCATTTAACACTTTTTCTCGTCATGCACCTTTAGTTTTAGAATTGTATGTGAAAGGTGATAAAGTGGTAAATGATAAATGTACTTGTGTAAATAAAATAATTAAGAGATTAAGGTGGGATGAAGGGATCAAGGATGAAGTCATTGGTGACTTGTTAGCTAGTTCACAGAATTTTGATGATCTACTATTGACTTTAACTGAAAACCAAGAGTGTATAGATGAAGGTGTGGATGAACTTAATACGTTATTTGGGGATATCTACGAGCAGTATACTAAATCTGATATCAGTTTAACAGAATATTGTGACTTTTGTTCAGATAAAGTGTGTAATGTAAGCAAACGTAAGCTAAAAGACGATAAACCATGGATAACCGATGAGTGTAAATTGCTATACAGACAGTATAAAGATGAATTATATAATTTTAATTTACAACGTTCCGACGAAAACAGATGTAAACTTAATTTAGCGAAACAGAGATATAAACATTCCGAAAATATGTTAAAGTGAACTTACAAAAATCAACAGGGAAATATGCTTAGTGCTTTACGTAGGAACAATTCAAAAAAAAATCTACAGAAAGTTTAAAAACAAAAGAAAAGTATTTAAGGACTCAATATCACTAGAATAGTTTAAGGTTCATTTTGAAAAACTTATTCATGTTGAAAATGATAATGAACCTTTGGATAATACTCCAGAATGTTTATTCGATGAATTAGATGCTCCTTTTACAGATTCTGAAGTTGAACGTGGTATAAAGAACCTGAAGCGAAACAAGGCCCCGGGTTATGACAATGTGTTGAATGAATATCTCATATCATGTAAAGAAAAAATTGTTCCTATTTTATGTAAACTGTTTAATAATATATAAAGCACGGGACATTTTCCAGACATATGGGTTAAGTGTATAATCATTCCAGTGTTTAAAAAAGGAGACATTAATAACCCTACAAACTACCGTGGAATTTCTTTAGTATCACATGTAGGAAAACTTTTCACTTCAATTATCAACAAAAGACTTTTGCAGTGGAGTGGAACAACAGTATCCTGACAGAATGCCCAGTTTGGTTTTAGGCCTGGCTATGGTACCAGTGACGCAATTTTTGCCCTTCATTCATTGATAACATGTTCTTTACAAAATAGTAAACGTTTATATTGTTGTTTTATTGACTATAGTAAAGCTTTTGACAGCGTAAATCATTGTAAGTTTTGACAAAAACTAATTAAAAATGGTATAACGGGAAAACTTCTTCAAGTTATCATATCAATGTATAGTAAATTGAAGTCAGGTGTTAAACTTAATGGTGAATTTTCAGATTTTTTTAATTGCACTACTGGGTTAATGCAAGGAGAATCATTATCTCCATTATTATACTCGCTTTATGTCAATGATATGGAAACTGAATTGTTAAATAATAGTTGTTTTCCTTATGAATTAAGAATGATTAATTTGTACTTATTAATGTACGCTGTTGATATGGTACTTTTAAGTGAGAGTATAAGCGATTTACAACAAATGATTAATACTGTCAATACTTGTTCAGTAAAATATTGTTTGAATATAAACCTATCTAAGACTAAGATTGTTGTTTTTAGAAATCGAGGTAATGTAAAATCCTATGAAAAATGGTATCTAAATGGCCATGAGATTGAAATAAGTGACAGTTTCATGTATTTAGGAATACTTTTTTATTCCAATGGTAATTTTGTAAACACTCAAAAGAAACTTGCAGAGCAAGGAAGAAAAGCACTTTTTAGTTTATTTAGTAAAGTGGCAGATGATTATTACAATCATGAGACAATGTTATCTTTGTTTGATACTTATATTAAATGTATTCTTCACTATGGTTGTGAGGTATGGTGTTATCATGCTGCACCTGATATTGAAAAAATTCATGTAAACTTCCTTAAACGTAAATAATATTGTTTACTGTGAATTGGGTAGATTGCCGTTATTTATTGATCGTCAGATTAGAATGGTTAAATACTGGTTAAAGTTGTTGAATACTGATAACTGTATTTTGAAAAGTTTATATGATCAATTATTTGAATATAGTTGCTCTAAGCCTCTAAATAAAAAGAATTGGTGTAATAACTTAAGAGATATTTTGTTTAAATATGGTTTCAATAATGTATGGCTCGACCAACATATTAATAATGTAGATGTTTTTCTACTACAACTGAAGGAAAGGATGATTGGTAGTTTTTTTTAAGTGATGTAAATTCGTCTTTTGAATTATCACCAAAGTGTATGTTGTATAAACATATATTTGATACTTTTGTACTACAGTTTTATTTAGATCGACCAATAAATTACGTTTATAAACCTTTGTAAATATAGAATATGTGCACATAACTTGCGTATAGTAACTTGTCGATATCTTAATATTGATAGAAATTTGAGATATTGTAATATGTGTGATACGAAATCCGTTGAAGACGAGTACCATTTTATCCTAGAGTGTAATAAATATACCAGTATCAGAGTTAAATATATTAAAAACTATTATTGGAGAAATCCATCCACTTATAAATTAGTACAGTTATTATCTGTCAGAAATATTAAAGAACTCAATAATTTAGGTAAATTTTTGTGCCTAGCGGAGAGAATAGTTAGACTGTTATGAATTTATTAAGAGTATCTTCCACATACTCAAACTTGTATCTTATCTAATTACCTGTTCTATATATTTATCAAATTAATGAATAAATGTATAGTTATGTTTACATTTATGTATATCTAACGTATTAAAAGGCGTTGTCAATATATTTGTAAATGTGTCTTTGTTTATTCTATAAGCTGTATTGCTTTTGAAATAAACATATATATAATCTGAGAACATAAGTATGATTAGTCGAGGATTTGTATAATAGACTTTAACTAATATAAATTGAAACTTCGGTAATTTTGTATTTTGAAAAGATATATACATGTATTAAATGTAACATGTCTTCCACACATTACAATGTCCATTTTACAATTGTGTTCTCCCTTATTGCAGAACAGTTCATAGTCCTTGGCAGTGTTTCTATATTTACTTTTCTTTATTGTTACAAAAAATCTCCTTTTTACAGTTAATTTATCATCAATGGTTAATCACGTTTGCACAACTTTCTGAAAATTGGAAAGTTTTTTGAGAATTTAATTTTCAGACATACCAACGCGCGACTTTTTAAAAGTTTTCGAATAGGCGTTACTTATAAGAATCAAAAATGCATGGACACCTTGAAATTTCAGCTTAATTCTATGTACAAAAAGTGGCTTTATCGTACCTCGTCCTTTATTGAATTAAGTTTTGACGTAAATTCTTCTGCGACTTTGAATAAAAAACATTATGCATAAAAAAGTAGTTCAGAATGCCAGATCAATTTAACATGTATAAAAGGGATGGTATTTTCCTATATATTCCAGTAGGGAAATATGAGTATGAAATTGTAATTTAAATGCATGCGTCTCTAATTTTTATGGGATCACGATCAGGAATTACTTTGGGTCACTTCCTGTATACACGAACATGTATATATACAGACGTTCCGCTGGAATGGGTTGGTTTTTTTGTATGAATTGGTCGTTATTTTGTTCAGGGTACTACAATGTATATGAATTGGGGTTTTTCGAAAATGGCAGCAGCAGGTCTACACCCTATTTCACCTGAAGTGACCCTTGTGGTTTATTAATATCTTGAATGACAATGTATCATAATTTTACCCTCATACTGCCTGTATCGACACAATATATTTATTATTAATATTAAGCTATTTAACCAATCGACGGATGCAGCTTGAAATTTGAAATAAATCACCGTAACAATTTTGATAAAAACAATCACCGTAACAATTTGTCTACAGTAAGAGTGAAGAATATATAAAATTACAAAAAACAAAAACAAAAAATCAAAAATACATCCCTTGCAAAATGTCTTAATATTTGTGTTGTTTATAGTCAATATTTTTAATGTGAAAATTAATACATTCGTTAGGAGCTATTGAATGAAGGAGAGGGGTAGCTATTTTCAAGAGAAAATAGATAATTATTTGCTTTGTAAAAAATACAACTTCGATATCTATACCCAAAATATAATGCACATTAATTTATTTTCGTGAATATGAAAAAGAATTATAACCAATATCCCTTGAGTACCCCCATAACATTATTTACTGTGTGCTCACTTTTATTGCGTTTCAATCTATCAATCTAATGAAATTTTAATGTTCTTCCCTAGAAATTTTCGTCATCAGTGTCATAAACACGTCATTAAATGTTTAATTGCACCATACCTAAGGAAAGGCGGGAAATAGAGAAGAAATTCCTGAATTCTGCATTCCGAATTCTGAATTCCGTATTCAAAATTCCTCAAAACGATGTAATTTCTCGGCTTTCGTACATACCAGAAAAGATTATCTCGATCAAAGAAAAAATTAGGAAAATTGAAGACAGTATTTTTAGATTATGGTCAAGTTAAAGCAATGTTTTTGCAGTGGTATTTATTTCTTTTAAAGACGTAGATTAGTAGACGAAAATAATATAGTAGGATTCAGCTTCCGAAATATAAAGGATGGTAGGTAAAGATTCTGGTAGGTAAAGATGCGCTAATACAAAAATGACGACTGAACCAGTCACGCATCAAATATTTCCTTGTTCAAAGTATTATCAAAGTGAATACCGGTCTCGTTCGCCAGTAAAAATATCGGCTGGTTGTAAGACGTTCCATTTTCGAAGATTCTCGAAAATAGGTCGTTTCAGGTCCGAGCACCAATTCCGAAAATAAAGATCTTGATCTCTAAGATCAGTTATTTCGATTTGTTTTCTTTCATTTTTGTAAATTTCAAGGAAGATCGGCGCTGATTTGTTGAGCAGACGTACGTATATTACATGGCGACGGACATGTTTACACTTTATATGAATCTAACACCAGTTCGAGGGTCAGACAGAGAAATCTCAGTCACCCAAGGGTAAGATTTCAAGTACTCGGACGAAACTTGCTGAGTCTGAGTCGCCAGAAATCTTACCCGAGTTTGTCTGAGATTTTTTTGTCTGACCCTCTCACTGGTGCTTGATTATTTTTCTCCCCCTCAGCACCCCCCCCCCCCCCAAATCACCCTCAAAAGCCATTGTTGACATGAGTGAATAACTTCCCTTTTCTCGACGTCATAAAGCAAACAGCACGCGTCAGAGGCCTGGTTTATTTGGTTGCCGACGATTTAGACATTTATTATATGTTTTAATTCAAATTTCGCGTCTTAGGTAGTCAGTATACTAATTAATACTTTAAATTATATTCTTTTCAATTCATACGGACTAAACTATGTATAGATTGTAATCACTGCTTCCCAAGTGCGGGTCGAGTAAATTGGTGGTTTATGTAACCAGAGACACTTGGCTGCTGTAATCAGATGCATTGTGGGTATAATTAGACAAACTATACATCGGGTACGACGATAATAATGGAATTAAGGCAAGACGTTCTGTTTAAGTCATACTTTACTTCTATAATGGAAGGTAGAATTTGGGAGCTCACCGACCGTCACAACAAAGTCAACGAAAGTACGTTTAGTATGTGAAAATAAAAACATCTTAAAATTGTTGATAACTATATAATGACACCTTTTCCTGTCACAAAATACAAAATATAACACAGCTTATATAGCATACATATTTCGTCCGGACAGTCCGACTTCCTCACGCATCTGTCAAGATATCTTGTATTTAATCGTAAAACTGAGACTTTGGCTGCTGTAACTGCGACAGGTGGCTTCTTTTAATTTTTGGGGCCATTTAGAGCTTGCTACATGGTGTCACGGTCCACTTAGTGTTGAAGACCGGGCGGTGACCCCTAGATGCTTTGTTTTTGGTCTTTTTGATTTGGAGATGGGATGTTGTCCCGTTGACATTTAGCACATTTTCCTTCTTTTTTATATTATCTACACTTTAACGGTCCAGTATAGTCGTTTTCGTCATATTGATATGAATCGATTACGTATAAGCATGGATCTGTTCTGATGGCGAGTGATGAACGGGTAGTAGTTTGTACTTTTCGTGAATAACTACATTTTCTCTACTCTAACTGAAATGATATAATTGTTTTTCCTGTCATAATTTCAAATCTCATACTATTTTAAATTCATACGTTCTACCTAATCTCTGTATAAGTGAAAATTCGTGATTTTTACATGCATTCAATACAAATACACTATTTGATGATATTTTAACCGATCATATTTCGAAAATATAAACTGTAATTTGATATTTTTCTATAATCCGTTG
Source organism: Modiolus philippinarum (assembly GCA_002080025.1). NCBI lineage: Eukaryota > Metazoa > Mollusca > Bivalvia > Mytilida > Modiolidae > Modiolus > Modiolus philippinarum. Next base: position 151,772 of record MJUU01026211.1, read on the forward strand.
CACTTCATGATAATTAAGTTACATGAAAAATTTAATAAAACTCGAGAAAACACACACTTTTTCTCTCATTACATTTGTATTGATGGCGCTGTTTGTCAATTCAGAAACTAATGCACACATATGGCAAGCCGTCTTCATACATTTTAATATCAAAAATAGATTCTAAATATTAAGAAATAATTTTTGATATAAGAAAATATTTTTATATAATATTAAAAAAAATAATTACTATTAAAAATATTATTTAATATTAAAATAATATTGTTAAATATTAAAAATATTATTTATAATTAAAAATTGAAACATATTATTTAATATTAAAAAAATAATTTTTTCAAATTTTAAAAAATATTAAAAATATTTAAAAAAAAAATAATATTAAAAAGTAGATTTTTAAATTAGAAAAAAAAGTTTTATATTTTAATATCAGAAAGTCATTTTCTTATGTAAGAAATTAATGTTTTTATATTAAAGAATAAAACTGATTTATGAATGTTAAAAATCATTTTCTAATACTAGAAATCCTTTTTAATATTAAAAATATCTCTTTTTTAACATTTAATCATTTTTCTTTATTATTGAAAAATAGAGATTTATTTTTTAATATGAAAAAGAAGTTGATTTTTATAATATTAAAAATAAGCTGCTTTAGTACCGCAATTGGTGTCAATTAAACGCCAAGAGGTAACAAACATTTATCTTTTTCTTGCAATGATGTTAAAAACTAGAAGGCATAAGCCGGAAACCTGCATTTCCAGCCGCAAGCCGTTCTCATATTTACTTTACATTGCATACGAGATATTTTTTTTACAATTTTAACAAATTTCCAATATTTAAAATTCATTTTTTAAAATATCGAACTGATTATTTAATATTATAAAAAAAATCATTTTTAAAATTAAAAAATGAACTGATTATTTAATATAAATTATCAATTTTTGAAAATCTATTTTAATAGTAGAAAATCAGGCTATTATTTTAATGTTGAAAATGGCTTTCTAATGTTACAAAAATATTTTTTTATATAAAACATCATCTTATATACATAAACCAAAGCCTCATTTACATAAGCCAAGTGTCGCAGATACATAAGCCACATACGGCATACCCGTTTGTATACATAAACCAAAGCCGCCTTAGAAAATTAATCTACATCGTTGTTTATTACTTTAATTGAGGAAAAATTGGTATTTGATAGATATCAATTGAAACCTTTTCATTTTTTATATAATATTTTTATCTAATTTGTGTTGATTTACCTTTTGCATTGTTGTATTCGTATTTTTAAGTCGTCAAACTTGTAAACACGCACAGCACAGTTTAATAATCAGAAACATTTAGAATTAATGGAATACATTTTTTGTACTAAATTTTGCTTCCATAATAGATATTCATGGGTGTTGAAATATGCATAGTTTCTTTAGTTTGGAGAAAATATACCATTTTAGACAAACGTTCGATCATTACAGCCTCCAAGTGTCTCAGGTTACATAAACCACCAATTAAATCGCACCGAACTTTGGAAGCAGTTGGTATGATATAAAAACTGGCGTGTAGCTTGTCTTACACAGGGGTAAGACAGAAAAATCTTGCACCGCGAAAACAATAGATTCCCTTGTCCGAGGTGGGAGAAATGAATTTCCATCCTGTTACGAGAGTGTTAATTTCACCGTTTCTGTTTTTTTAAAAGTGTTAAAACAATAGTCTTTGTTTACCCTGATGGTCTGTGTTTTTGTCGCCTCCATACTCTACACTGACATTTTCCCAAAGTTTCTAACCCTTTTGATTGTGGCGTCGTTATATGTTTGATTACATGCAGAAAACTCTATAGACACAATTTTACACAATAAAGAATGGGGTTTTTTACATGATTTGCTGAATTCAAGTCCTTGACCTTGAAATATTTATGTGTACTATATAATACAGAAACCAATCGTGCATATCATCTTTAGCAATGATACGGGTATCCTTTTAAATAACGCACTAGTTTAGTAGAAACTATGTCACAATACATCACAATTGACTTAGTGTTAAAGGTATGTTTTAAACCTTTTTTTTGAATTGAGGCACATAACAATTAATTTGTATAATTTATGTTTTGAAATCTTTATCAATTTTGATGATGTTTATTTTGCCGTTCATTTAATGCCTGTAGATATTTTGTTAAAATTGAACTGTTCCATGCGTTTAAATTGAAATTTTATACACTAAAGAATTCTGATATAGTTTTCAAAATCATCCTCATCCCAAACAAGCAGTATTAACAAAGGTTTTCAGCAATCCATTTTCACTGCCAACAGATTAGTTTATTACGGAAAACGCCTTATTGTTCTACGGTAGTATGTAGAGTATCTGTAATTTTGTTCAATGGTTATCATAACGTTGTCAGAAATTACAAAATACCAAAGCTAATGTTTCTATCACTATAATATGTGTAAATTTGGCTTTCCCAGAGAACCATTTTGACATTTCAGTCAATACCTCGAAAGATCAAGAGATGAAAAAAAGTTAAACAGAAGCCAAGGACAGAGCTTCACACGAGGACGATACACTTTAGCTGAAAACAAAATTTTCAAAAATTCAGATGACGCGTATCCAAATAAAATCAATTTTGGCTGCATATATAAAAGTTTGATAAAGGTGCTATTTCAGTGTGGTATATAATATTTATAATAATAACAATGATAATAATAATAAAGGGATTCTAATGGGAACTAAATGTGATTCGTTTGACACTAAGTTTATGTACGAGAAAACACAGAAATAGCAAAATATGTTCATGTATTTATTAAACTAACATAGAAAAACTTTTTATGAGTTGGGAATTAATTGTTTCAGCATCAATGCATTGATAATGATATAACACAAATATAAATATATATACATATATGAAGAAGAATTTCCAATATTTCAGATGATAGAACAGCAACGGCAACCTTAGATGAACCCACATTGACAACAATGTCACCAGATGAAAACCAAACACATTCTCGTGTAGAAACTAAATTATCTGTCATTGAAGGAAACAAAGAAAACAACAATCTTATACCTGATGGTGGATACGGTTGGGTTGTTGTATTTGCAGCATTCATTGTCCATGTGATAGTAGATGGACTAACATATACGTTTGGCATTATATATGTGGAAGTCTTAGAGGAGTTTGGACAAGGAAGAGGGGATACTGCATGGATTAGTTCTATCATTCCTGGAACACTCGCGACAATTGGTAAATTCCTAAAGATAAAATCGTACAGCTGACCTTGTTTTAATACCAACTGTCCATTTATCAATTAATAGCCATTCTCTGTTAAGCACTTTTATTTAATATAGGAGATGTGATACCCATGGTCTCAGATTTACCTGATATAACTTGTTATGCAACCTGAATTTTAAAATTTTAGAAGCATACCTAACAATAATGCGGGTACATAGAAATAAAATGTGTTATACATGGAGAGGAATAAGCCCTCCTCTTTTTAAAAGTTAACAATAGTTTTTGGGATCATGGTTGCAAAGGTAGTTTCAATGGTGCTAAACATCACCATTTTTGTGATCTAAAAACAAGATACTTAGTCATAATAAATAATTGGACCTTTGAATAAATTTTCAAGGCCAAACGTCACACTAAATTGTAGGAGAGCGCAACACCATATTATGGCATTGCCACTTGCCAAAAATTAAATCAAAAACTTATATTGTATAAAAAAAGATGCCCATAGAGCAAATTATAAACAAAAAAAATCAATGACCTTATTGACAATTTCAAGGTCAAAGGTCATTAGTTTTGCTATGAAGTCCATTATATCTAGATGATTTATCAATAAGTATAAATATAAAAAAACAATTCAACAAAATTTAAAACAAAATAACTCTAGCAAGACGTTTTCATAAAATAAGTATTTGTTATTAATTATAAACAGATATTAATTTGTTTATTTTTTATGAAGACAAAGTTCACGGTCAATGGCTATTCGTGAATTGCGATGCATACTGTTGACATTATATACCCACTACAAGATAAATCAAACCCTGTGTCATCACATGAATTTTACACACCAGAAAGATTTATGAAGCCTCCATCATAACGTGAAAACATTAAAAACGGGATGTGACCTTAAAAAATTACAAATATTGAAGTTCAAGGTTAGAGGTCATATGGTACCCTTTAATCGTAACTATTACACATATTTTGTAGGGCCACTGTCTGGAGCACTTGTTATTCGTTTTCACTTTAACCCAGCCACATAAAGTGGCGAAGTATATTGGGACACCTTTTTGATTATCTTGATTGCCACTATTGCATATTTTGTAGGGCCACTGTCTGGAGCACTTGTTAACCGTTTTGGAAGCAGAAGACTCGCCATTGTAGGATCTGTCATATCATCACTAGGTTTCTTCACAAGTGTTTTTGCTCCGAATATTTATTTCCTGTATCTTTCATTTGGATTTGTAACAGGTATACATTTTTTACCCAGCCACACGAAGTTGCGAAGTATTATGAGAGACTTAATTTGTCGTGATAACGTGTATCTGTCGGTTCGTCGGTCCAACGAAAGTTTCCGACCGAAATAACATTACAGTCTTTCAACTTGTTATGTAAGTTGTTAACGACAAAATCGATTCTAGATTGATTTTATAAATATTGAGTTATGCAACTTGAATCTTTTAAATCTTTCAAAAGTAAGTGAGAACTGAACCGTCAATCAAAAGAACTAACAATCCATGGAAACGCTAAGAAACAAGGACACCACTTAAGTACGGGACAAAAAAAGAAAAATGAAGACACACATACAGATGAACAACACGGGCCCAAAAAACCATGGGTGAGATCAGGTGTACCGGTAGAGTAAGCATCTCCTGCTTATATAAATTATGGGATCCCGATCTTGAACATGAGAGCAAAATTTGCAAACAGTTTTCATTCCTGGAATGTTATTTGTGTATAATAAAACGAAAAACTCGGACAACGTTCGATTTTTGACTAAAGGCCGAAGTGTTTGTAGATTTATGCCAAAGAAAAACATGAAAAATATGTCTTAATTTATGGCTTTCAGACATGTCAGACTGAAAAAAAAGTTTATCTCTCAAAATTGTTCTGCAAGTTGCTTACCTTTTAAGTCAGTACAAATGTTATTTTTATTAATTTTCTATTTCTTATTTATTTATTATTGTTTATTTATTTATTTTTATTTTTTGTTTAAGGGGAAAGTGGTTTTCGAGTTATGCGTTTTTAATTTTTTCATAAACAACGTGAAATGGTATCATGCTCACTATTGTCCATGTGCGAATCGAGAAATTCGTAATTCATGTAACCTGCTACTTTTTGTTCATGTAAATTCTTACAGATTTTCACGAAATTACTCGTTTTTCTTATTTTTACTAATTAAAATCGTGTTAATATATAGAAAAATGGGTCTGCAATAAGTGCAAACCGCATCCCTAATCTTGCCGACTTCAATTATAACCTCTCCGTGCTCTTTTATCCGCGAAAATGAAGGTACAGACCAGCTGTGCAAAATCGGATATCCCACTTAATAAATTAGTTGTAACGATATCCTGTTAATAAAAATGACTTCCTGAATCTGGTTTGGTAATTTGTTGACGGAATCCAAAACGATAATATGCTTGATTCATTCTTTCAGAGCTACTCAAATTGCTGTCCATTTTACATGAATGCGAATAAAATTTGAGTAATTGCTGTGTTTCACTGACCACAATGCTAGTGTTCATTACTGTCAATAAAAATGATATGTTTCAATTATGCTTTGGATAAGTTACCTTATTTAAGTTTTGAGCTTAGATGAGTTTATCGACACTAACTGTAGTCAATGATATTTGGAATGTTTGTTGCTTTGCAAGATTTTGGTTTGTCTTCTAGTGTAATTTTAAAGTTATTTCTCCTATATGTGTTTTAAAAGCTGTTTCTACATTAAGTGGATCTTTCGAATGTTCGAAAAATCAATTATCAACAGCTTTCCAAAAAAAGATGTGGTATGTAAATGCATTTATATTCTTTTATCTTGAAGATAAAGAAACATGCTGTAGAGGTAACTTCTGTGGGTCGTTACAAACTTGAAGACTCTTAAGGAAATTCACTCCCAACCTTTGTTCAGCGGGAAATCTAGTAGTATAGAATTATCTCGCTTCTAGAAAAACTCTTCTGTGATTATAAGATTTTCCTTATCAAAATAAGAGCATGGCGACGAAAGTAAACAACCGACAAAATGTTAAGATTTAAAAAAGAAACAGACGAATACAATAATTAGTTCAAACGTCATTCAATTACCTTACCTTTGCTCTGTAGGGAAAAATGATTAAACTTGTCCATAAGAAGGATTGATACGAGAATTTCTTAAATAATTAACTGTCGTGAAAAAAATATTCAATTAACAGACTGGTCAAAATCAGTTGCTATCGGATGTTAAAATGCATGTACCCTGACAAAATTTTATGTACAGATAGATTTTTGAACATACATCATTTATAGACCACTTTAGTAACGATTACTGCGTAAGAAACGATGTCATCCAAAAGGTCTTTCGTTGTTGCTAAGAAAATTATGTTGTCCTGAAACAGCGCCATTAATTTTTATATCCGGTAATCATCAACACAAGATTTCATTGGTTCAATGGTCAAGTCCACGTATCGATCAGGAAAAAGAGGCGTGTCTTCATTGAAAGAAACCACGTGTATGAGTGAGTAGTAATCGATTTTGTAAACAAAAATGGAAAGTAAAACAGCGAAATATCGTCTTTTTTTTAATTTATTGTATCTGAACCGCTACATGTACCCTGCCGAAAATCGGCACATGAAAAGATGATTATTTAAAGAAAAAGCATATTTTTTCTGGTCAATCTCAGGCTATAAGAAACGGTACGATTCACAAGTCTCTATAAGAGGAAAATTATCAAAAATGTCATTTTTCTTAAATATGCAAAGTACATTCAATCAAAAACTTTTTGTCATTTGTATATATAGAAGTCTGTCACATGCACATGAAAAAGTAGAATATTTTACATTATAAGTAAATTAAAAAGCACCTAACAACAGACATAAACAATGTAATCGACTTTTTTATCTTTTCTAAACGAGAGCTCACATTCTTTTGTTTAAATACCACTGGATATTGGACTGGTAACATCACCAATGCTTATATAACAAGAGGTTTCATTTACTGGTGGGCAAAAAACACTCCCACTCGACTACTACAAGATATTGCCAACTAATGGCAAAAAATAATGCAACGCTGCATTGTGTGATCGATACAACTTTACGTCAGTTACAAGAACATGACTGACAATAAGAAGTTTTATACATCTTAGGATGTAGAGGTTGCATATCACGTTTGAGGTTATTATACTCTTAAGTAAAAAAAAAAAGAGAAAAATCTGACAAACATCCATGTCACAAAACATTTTGGAAACAAACATCCATGTCACAAAACATTTTGGAAGCAAGTCAACATGAAGTAAAGGACCGGCATAACTGATAACTTGTTAAATCTTTATTTCAAGATTCAAGATAATTTTACTTGCAAACGAAGGCGCGAAATGTGCAACATAGTACAATAAAACTTATATTCATACATACGTAACATGGGGGATAGAGAATACATACCTCATCGTACCATAACAGCACAATTAATCTGAAACATGTGTATATGAATATTTTAGAGTATGAATTGGAATCTAGTAGGATCAAGAATCCTTCAAGTACAAATTGGAATTCTAATTTCTACTGTGACAAATTAGAATTCTGATTTATACCTGATTCAAGGAGAAATTCAGATATCCTGATTTGTACTAGGATGATTCTGGATCCAACTTAATTTCTTGTAGGAATCAGATTCATACTGGACATACTGTTATGGACAAATCCGGATTATTACTGAAACTAAAACTAAAAAAGTTTTTGATTATTTTAGGAGAAATGATAAATGTATAACATTTTAAGATAAATTGGTAGAATTCTGACATTTTGGATCTAATTAATGCACTATTTTGAATTTTTAGTTTCATTAATAAACAAAAATGGGGTTTTTATAAACAGTGAACAATCAGTATTTTTATGTCACTAAGAACAGAAGAAAAGGACAAACCCACTAATATTACAAAGTCATGTAATTTGAGGCAATATGATTGTTTGAAGGACACAAGAAAGACATCTGAAAAGAGGAGATATTTAGTACTTAGATCTAATACCACTTTTAAGATTTTTTGCATCACTCATTCACCGATGCAATCAGTAGAACTTTTGGGTTTCTCGAATCAAATTATTTTTGAAATATATTTTTCTGCAGATCCTCATCAATTTTGATAGAATTATTTCATTTTTTTGTAAGAACATTGCCTGGTATAACAAAGAGGCCCATATTGACATAAATTTAAGTCGCATCATCTATGCAAATGTAGGAACGACCCGCTTGACGTACGGACAGACAGACGAACGAACATACACCTACAAAGCCAATTCAACGTAACACACGGCTTAACATCAACAAGACGTAGGGTCGGGTGTCCGATTGTGAAATGGAAATTGCATACAGAAAATTCATATGGCTATAAAAAATTCTGATTGAAATATATA